>DWHP01007978.1:0-10728 GCA_018247895.1 Parnassius honrathi | reverse complement strand
CAATTAACAATTTCATTGGTGCCGGCGGGGATCGAACCCGGGTTACTCGCGTTCTGTAATATTTACAGCGAGCGTTATTCATCTGAGATACCACGGCTCCAAATTATACAAAAACAGGACGAGTTTATCTTAAGAAAACTGGTGTGCCATACCATAAAAACACCATTTTAATATCGGTAAGTGTGATTTCTACATATTATATAGTTCCAATTAAGTTTTGTCTTTATTATTTTATATTTCTTACTTTGTTATTTGCTAATTATATACATATACTATGAGACAAAAATTATTGTTTGTATCTATATACAACTGTTCGATTGCACTACGAGGCAAAGATAACAAATGGTTATACGAGCAAACGCCAAAATCTCACTAAACTTATATCAAAGGCGAATTAAATATTAATTTGTGTTGAATTATTTAGAATGTGTAATAAATAAAGTTTATATTTAATTGCAACGAGACTTTTATTTCACTTCTTTTATTTATTTAATAACAAGGCAGAGTATTATTTTGTAGTAGGTACAAAAGTTTTGTCACTATGTTGGACGAAACGCGTAAGTTGATAAAGTTGTCTCGTAATAAATGCCGTGATATCCCTGGCGTTTATGACGAGAGAAAATGAATCCCTAATGCAACCTAGCGCTGTATATTTTAATAGTTTGGTTAGACGACGTAACTATTATTTTAGCGCTGCAGCGAACTTTAGTTCTAACTTTTACGAAAATGAAGCAAACTTTTAGTTCAGGATATCTCTTTTATACGTTAGTAATATAGCGCGATGGAATATGTTTACAATTCTGTAACATAAGCTGAAATCATTTTCATTGTATTGTTCCATTAGTTTATAAAGTACTGTTTTTCTTGAATGTATGTTTTATGCCTTCGATTAGTTAGAATACTATAATAACACACACATACATACACGGACATACGCGGACACACACACGGACATCACCGCAGAAATAGCCAGAATAGGTTCCTAGGACCTGACCTCGAAACGCGAGATCTGATGAGAACCTGGTTTTCAAAAACCGTGGTGGGAAGAATAGCTTCCCGATTTTTTGAAAATCATTGGTTTTCATAGCGGGAAGTTAAAAATTAATCATAAAATAAATGAATATCTGACTACAATAAAACCTCTTAAGTATTCGGTATTCGGCGAATAGTATCTAGATATTCGGTATTCGACCGAATAGAATAAAAGTAGCCGAATATTAAATATAGCCAAATATTGAATATCGCCGAATATTCGTTGCAAGTCTAGTATTAACATTAATGGCGAGTACCTACATCACTCACCTTCGATATAGTTCTTGAGGAAGAATCGCTAGAGAATCTAAGCACTGTGCTCAATCTCAATAGTGTTTTCCAACGGATAGGTCTTTAAATGAACATGGACAAAACAAAGGCCACGAGTAATGTTCATGTCACACCCATACCGGTAATTATTGGAAGCCCTACGCTCGATGTTGGTGAATTGTCCAACCTCATCCGAAAGGTCAATCGGCGTAGACAACTCTGCTAGACAGCGTTCGGGAGACTAAGACACATCTTCGTAGTATACCTCAAATTTTAAAAACAAGAGTGTACAATCAGGGCTTGTTGCCAGTAATAGATCTGAGACATAGTCCTTCACTGCTGACCGTATGAGATCGCTCAGCAAGTAGTGACGAGTGGGCTATACTCGTGGAGCTTGAAGATATGCGCAAAAGAACCAGAGTATTCGACTTTACCTTGCGGATTGTAAGCTGAAATGGCATTGCGTCGACCATATTGGTCGAAGATACAACCACTGATTTTTCGAGTGGCAGCCTCGTACCAGTAAGTGAACTGTAGAAGTGTCTACTTAATCGAGTGATGATCTGGTAAAATACGCAGAGAGTCGATGGACGTAGATGGTACAGGAACTGTGGCACTTCTCGAGGGAGGTCCATGTTCAGTAGTAGTAGGACTTGTTTCGGGTTTTAATGATGATGATGAGGATTAATCCTATAAATATTGACTCGTTCTGAGGTGAAATTTATAGGTACATAATAACATTTTATATTCGTAGTTCATATTTTTCGATAATCGTTAAAAAGTACTTGTATTTTTTTTTACAAGACAAACATATTTTTAATTTAGGTATATGACAGATGATGTAAATTCTAAAATAAAATAAAATTATTGTTGTTACGAGCTTAGGGTTCGTGACAGTAAAAGCTGCCGATTAAATTACCAAAATTAACACTTTAATTACCAATTAAAACTTAAATCACACTAATAATTAATCACTCTTAACACTTTAGTTCACTTTATTTCGCTCCGAAACCGTTTGAATTGGCCAATCCAATACTGCTTCGGTGGCGGGCTTTAACGCCTTTATATACGATTTTTCACCGATACATCCAGAATATTCCAGCAAATACCGGCCCCCGACCGACCAGGTGCAGAAAGTTCTAGTGTGGAGCTTTCCAGAAAGCTTAGTTCTTCTAGTCGATACTAGATGGCGCTGTTGGTTGAAAGTTCCGGCATGTCATTTTCTAGAAAGCTCTCCTCGCTCTGTTCCCCGGCACTAGATGGCGCTAGTGCCGGGCACCAGACGTCGACTTAGGTGCGCAACATTATTAAAATAAAATTGAAAGAAATTCGGTCTGGAGGACAATATAATATTACAGATATTCCAGCTTTACCAACCTATTTAAATTCCAAATAGTTTTACCTCATTTTCACTTTTTTTACACTTGTTCTATTTGATAAATATCACATTTTTTATTTCTGGTCTTGGAGATTATTTGTTTCTTCATATTACAGGGTGTTGTGGATGGTGCCAATATATGCTTTAAATGCTTGGATTGGATTAGAGTTTCCAGAACAATCTATTTACATGGACTCTTTGAGGGAATGCTACGAAGCATATGTTATTTACAACTTTATGAAATATTTGCTTAACTATCTAAATGAAGGTCAAGATTTGGAAGAGGTCCTGGAAACGAAACCTCAAGTTTACCACATATTTCCGCTATGCTGTTTAACACCTTGGGAAATGGGAAGGTGAGTTTTTGATATTTATAGCAAAAGTAAAATACAAAAAATATAATTGGCATTGTAACAATAAAAAATTATATACATGGGTAGAGCCATGCTGCAGTTATATTAGTAATATAGTTGTAGCACGAATGGGTCGGCTCGACCGGGGAAGGACCACGCTCTCACAGCATACCAGCGTAAAATAGTAGCTTAATGCTGCTGTGTTTCGTATGGTGAGTGTAGAGAACTGGAGACCCCTTTTACTGGAAATGAGGCATTTCATCTTAGTCCTCACGGGTGACAACGCATTTGCATTTTGATTCGTAATTAAAGATAAATGTATGTGTCTATGGGCCACAGCAACCACTTATCACTTACCGTCAAGTAGACCGTGTGCTCGTTTCTCACTGTATCCTATATAAAAATATGTAGTTGGCCTTGAAAACTAAAATAGAATATCTCGTTACCAGGTCTCATTTCCATATAGCACTATAGCGCATTATAGCAGCTTAAAATAGCACATAATGCTGCTAATTTAACAAAGCGCGCGGTTATCAACTAACGGACATCTTGAAAAAACATAAGTAAGTTTTGTGGACTTACGTTGGGTTTTTTATACCTGGTAGATCTACGCTGCGGCTATATTACGGTTGTAGCACGAACGAGTCGGCTGAACCGGGGAAAGACCACGCTCTTACAGAATAACCAGCGCAAACTAGCAGCTTAATACTGCTGTGTTTCATATGGGGAGTGTAGAGATCCGGAGACCCTTTTTTACCGGATACAAGGCATTCCAACTTAGTCCTCAGTGGTGACAACACATCTGCGTTTTGATTCTTAATCGAGGATAAATGTAAATGTCTATGGGCCACAGCATCCACTTACCATCAGGTAGGCTGTGTGCTCGTTTGTCGCCCTTATTCTATAAAAAATATATAGTGGTTCTGATGAAAGTCTATCACAATGTACCAAACGGCTCTTATCCGAATCTCTACACTCACCATACGAAACACAGCACTACTAAGCTGCTATTTTACGCTGGTATTTTGTGAGAGCGTGGTTCTTCCCCGGTCGAGCCGACCCATTCATGCTACAACCATAATAGCTGCAGTGTGGCTCCACCACGTAAATAACGCATTAGCCGTAAATATAGACTCGTACTTCAAACTACTTGAATGAGTAAAGGTTTTAACGCTTATTTATTTTCAACCCTCACTCGTAACACTTTTGCCATTGTAGAGCCATATTGATCGCAGTATCTTTGATGCTGCTCCTGGTATGAGTATTTTACGTCCGGCGTAAATTAAATGAATATATCAATGTTTATATAACCTTGAAAAGTAATTATTCACTAAACACAAATAGTCGAACAGTTATTATTACAAGAACTTGTGTAACATTTAAACGATTAGTATAATTTCAGAAGTCTTATTTATTTTTGTTTCCATTACTCTCTATACATATACTAACCCCTATACTAACCCAAATGGCTTAGCAAGATCCTGCGTTATGCCGGAAATATTGCAGCATTAATTTTGAAATAAATATATGGTAAAGTTGAGGATTAATTTTAAGTACTATGTTAGACGAAAACAAGATTCCGTAAAATTTTCTCGATAGAAAAAAAAAGTTACATCCAAACCGAACAATAAACCGCTGGTATTAACAAAATACTTTAAATTAGATCATGAAACTTTGCATAATATTTTAACTAACTATAAAGCAGGGCTTATGTTTTTTTTTTAGTTACCATTATTTTCATTGTAAAAAGAAATGACTATCGGCGTCCTGAAGCTTGTTCTCGGCCGCCCGATAAACCCGCTCACTCAGTCTCGCTTCGGCTTTAGAACGGGAAAGCTGTGCCGTTTACGATTAGAATACACATTAAACATCAGGATGACGTAAAATTAAATTGGGAAATAACCGTAATAAAAATAAGAAGCGACTGGGTTGGCGTAAAGAAACAGGTACAAATATGATAAACCTAACGAAATATGTATCTAACAACTTATCTACTTACAGTATTAGTGATTACAAACACGTTGGTATACGTCGCGCGGGGAAGTGGGGGCGAAATTAGAATCTGAGCTGAGGTAGTATAGGCCCTTAATACGGCCAAAGCAATATAAAACCTAAATATGATATGAACTACAACCCTAACGTTTTGTAATTCTATAATTTTATACATTTCTTCTTAAATTCAATAATATTTATTATACATGGTTAATATCATTCTGGTATTCATCTGTGAATAATTTCAAAAATACCTGTGAGACAAAAATAAGATATAGAATCAGGCGTTATTTTAAGGAAATCTACCATCTCTAACTACCATTCTTTACCAATTTTACGTGTACATAAGTAAGTTTATACGTGGTACATCCACGCTGCAGCTATATTATGGTTGTAGCACGTATGGGTCGGCTCGGCCTGGGAAGGATCACGCCTGTGTTTCGTACGGTGAGTGTAGAGATCCTGAGACCCTTTTTTACTGCAAACGAGGTATTCCGTCTTAGTTCTCAAGGTTGACAACGCATCTGCGTTTTGTTTGGATATAATCGATCGATCGATTGAGGATAAATGTACATGTCTATGGGCGATAGCATTCGCTTACCTTCAGGTGGGCTGTGTGCTCGTTTGTCACCCTTATTCTATAAAGAAAGTACTATTTATTCAGGATTTCGAGATTTTTTCTGCCAATTTTTGCTGACAACTTACGTATCTGCTAAACATGAACTACTGTTAAGTCAGTTAGAGAATTTGCCTTATTCGGCACGCTTGACAGACGCTCCTTTGAATATTCTCTGATTCACAGATAATTTACGTTTGATGTAAACAAGACGTTTTACCGTCATCTATCGGAAATTGTGAGACCTTTCTGACATTTCTATAGTCGTTTCTTACGATACTCGCTGAAATAAATTAATTCACTAACACCGCCGCCACGCACGCACTCACGTATGAAGGTTTTTTTTAATAAAATAAGCGTGACATACGAGCACAAAGTCCACCCGTAGGTAAATGGCAGTGGCAGATAGACATTTACATATATCCTTGTTTAAGTAATCAAAATGCAGATGCGTTGTGACCCTTGAGTACTAAGATGGAATGCCCCGTGTTCAATAAAAACAAGGCTCAGGTTCTCTAAACTCACCATATGAAACACAGCAGCGTTAAGCCGCTATTTCATGCTGTTATATTTGTGAATACGTGGTCCTAAACGTGAACTACAATATAGCTGCAACATGGCACTACCACGTACAATCAATAAACATCACGTCTTAAACCTTCTTCGATGATCGATGATACTGAGTGATTGTATCGTACGTTGTGGAGAAATACTGATTATTCACTAGCAGGTTAATTGTTTGTCTTATAAAATAGTTTTTTTTTAAGTTATTATAACATACTAAACGACACTGTTGTAGAGACAATCTGCACAGCGGAAGCTGGATTTTTTAAATGTTCTTCTTGCCCGACTACCATATTATACTTATCCGAAATACACTTAATTTTAAAGTGTTATGAATTTTTGATTGAATTTTACCTCCCTTTCTCAATGCGATACATTGTTCTTTGCAAAAAAATGCTAAGGCGAAAACAGTCTAATTAAAATTTCATGTTTGAATGAAAATTGAACACTGCACGAAAACATTTTTCCTGTATTTACTTTTAAATTAAAGACCTCTATAATTTTACAAGTTAGCCAAACCCTACTATCAACGTTACTAGTACCTAATATAAAATTATTTTCCCTTAATGTACCCCCCCCCCAGAAATTGCAATTTCTTTTATCTTTTTTTTTCATCGCAGGTCGCAAAGGAGATTCTCGACAAGTATGGCACCCCGGAGGAGCAGTCGAATGCGTTGAAACCGTTCTTACCAGCCATAGCCGCCCCAAACAACAGTCCTAGCACGCCCACTTCAGGTAGATCGGTTGTTGGAACTTTATATAGTTTTCTTTTTAGTCTCTATAGAGATGCGCGACATGGTTACCGGCATATTGTTTGATCTTGTAAAGTTTTAAGGAAAATATTTTCTTACTAAACTTAGAGATTGTTGCTCGATTTTACTCTAAAAATTATAACATGTCGGACCTTTTCTTTGAACACAAGGAATATTAGGCTGTAATTATTACATTTGTTTAATTACTTTTCGCTAACTTCTGAATGATTGTTTTTGGTCTCATGGTACAGCCGTGCTGCAGCTATATTAATAGTATAGTTGTAGCACGAATGAGTCGACTCCACCGGGGAAGATAGTAACTTGTGCTGTGTTTCGTATGATGTGTTTAGAGAACCGGAGACCACTTTTACTGGAAACTAGACATTCCATCTTAATCCTCAGGGGTGACAACGCATCTGGTTTTGACTCCTAATCGTGAATAGATGTAAATGTAGATATCTATAGGCCACAGCAATCACTTACCATCAGGTGGACTGCGTGCTTGTTTGTCACCCTTGTACTATATATAAAAAGTCTTCAATATTAACCAAAGCCTCTCAGTTACAAATAGTATGATAACATACAAAATCTTCCGGTTTGTAGTTTTTCCCGACCGTCACATCTATTTGCATTCACATCTCTGATAGTTCGTTCATTCATTTTTTATATATCTATTTAGAAAATAGGAGAAAAAAGTATTACAACAATTGTACAAAAAAACATTTCCCTGGTGACCGAACGTAATTTTCACATCCACTGCAAACATAAAACATAATTATCACAATAAATTTTACGAGTTCTATTTAAAACATGGCATGTTTTATTATTACCTTAGTTTACATTATAGTATATCATTTTGTGATGTAATGACAAACCAAATCAAAAAAATGCCTGACTTTTAGTCTCGTGTCTCAAGTGAATAATACGTATTTAAAAAACAATAGATGTAGATCCGGTAGTGTGGTCGAAAGAAAGGCATTCATTGCTAGGAGGTGATGATATTATATTACGATATACAATTATTCCATCTAATGTGAACATGTAAGCTATCATATTAATTAACAAGAATATATTGTGATTTCATATGTTAGTAAAGTTAAAAAAAAAACATTTAACAAATAAAAATTGCTATTTCAAGTCATCAAGAAATTATACGATAGTTGGGCTTCCAAAAATCAAATTTCGTAATAGTCAGTAAAAAGTTTAAATAATATTTATTAGTTAATAAAGAGGTCAATGAGGTGCATACTCTTTTATTATAGTAGTTTTTGTACATTTTTTTTACAAATTATATATATTATTACACAATTTAAATTGTGATAATATAAATGTAGTGGTGTTTATGTTTTAAGTTTAATATAGTTTTTAATTTACAAATAAGTACCGAATACAATATTAAATTAATTTTATAATATTAATAAATAATATAAATAATTGCATGATTTTTAGTGTGTTTAGTATTGAACTGACTTCATCACTACATTTAGTACAAGAAAAAAATGCAAAGTTTAAATTCAACATGCTTAGAAGTAAACATACTGATCAAGCCATATTATGTTTTAATTCTATAAATAAATAGAAAATTCTATAAATAAATTAATATTCTACATCGTAACACACAAATACACGAGTTATAAATAAGCAAGAAACAGCGTTGTATTAGTCTGGCACTGCGATCGTTCATCCGCTTCCCAATTGTAGTCTTTGACAATATGCGCTACCATAGGAGAGACTTATCAGTGGACTGTTAACTAAAGCATGTGAATGTGGAAGGTTAACTTCTATAATCTCTTTTTATTTTTTGTCTTTTTAATGTTATAGAGTCATAATATTTTTTTTAATTATTATAATTTTATCGTACTGTACCGTACAGTCTATCAAAGGACCTCTGCTGAGGCCTCCCAAATAGATTGTCTCAAAGACCCCCTAACCGTAGTTATAGTAAGTTGTTATTAGGAAATCGGTGCTGTCCATCTGCTGTAGTTTCCCTGTCACCTCTTACGACTCCTACGGAACTACACAATCAATAATAGTTTAATATTTCACTAATAAGATTATTTTTACTGTATATTATGAATAAACATTAAGTGATCCAAATATCAGATTAGGTGTTAATTTGCGAAAATCTGTAACAAATATTTGAAGTATACAAATATATAGTTTGTATTAATGATTAAACAATTTTTACATTTTAATAAAAACATGGAAATAATTTTGAGTTTTGTAGACACCTAAACCTATTAAGTATTTATTACATTACTTTTTAATAATGGTAGGAACCATAGAAATCGTAATAATTTATTATTACTATTTCTGTGTTAGGAACTATTTGCTTTTTAACTTTAGTTACTGCGATTACAAAATTTCACACAATTTTCTATTCTCTTCTAAAGACAATTTAATTCTGTTCTATTACAATGCAAACTGTAATTAGTAATTGTAGATATTCTTCTTTTTTCATTTTTCTAAAAAAAACTTCTAAAATACCAATAAAAAATGCATGTCTGCCCTGTGGAAGACGACAACTATAATGTCCAATGTGTATAAATTCATATGCGCACCCTCTTCGTTACCGTAATCATCTTTTTCATGCTATTGTTGGCGTTGCGTTGCACTGGGTCCGTGCTCGATTTGTATCATGGATCGCGCATCGATGTACTAGACTTGCAGTCCAAACGAATATCGAACACACAAGTTCTTATGACCATGTGATTAAAGAGATAAGGATAACGTCAAAACTTCATTCATTGTGTAGTTTAAAAAATTATTTATATATTCATTCTATTTCTTCGACATAAATTAAAATTTTAGTTTTTGCTGATTAACAATGTGCTCCGTGATGAAGGAAAACATCGTGAGAAAATCGGCATGTCTAAGAATTTAAAAAAAGTTTGCCTGATGTAAAGCATCATAGTTGATAGTAGAATTAATCATTTTATGAAAACTAAAAAAGACATATGGAGTTTATTAAATAAATAATAAGGTGCCTCTTATCGAAGAACAAATATCGAAAGAAAATCCGTCTTTGTTTAAAGATTAAATAGTGCGTAGTTGTTGAGATTATCAGTACATAGTTTACAATTAAAAATAATGTTCTTCGGGCGGTATTCCGGTTACGGCAGGCACTCTCAACGGAGACTAGCCATCTAATTCGTAAACTCCTAATAAAATATTATAAATGGATTCAATAAAAAAGAGAATAGTTTGCAATTTTATCATATTATATTTTTGTGTATTACAGTCTTCGAGAGTTCAATTTCATTAGAAATAGAAATTAATTTATTATTAGCTTGCAACCTTTTAATTTGTGCGGCTCACACATGAAGCGAAGCCCTCGACAACAGTGAAGAAAAACTTGGTGTTTTCCTTGATATATGAAAGGCCTTTGACAGGGTTTGGCACGATAGCTCTTTAGGCAAGCTTCCGGTATACGGCTTATCCTGTCCTGGACTATCCTATGGCCTGATTGACTGAGTGAAAGACTTTCTATTTGAACGGTCTCTATAAGTCGTTATAGATGCTGCCCATCCGGTTCCGTGGCGACTAACAAAGGGCACAGAATAAATAATAGTACTACGTAAAGAAATCGCATTCCTTTGATGTTGACTGCTCGCCGACGTATAATAGCCTCTATAATTATTATTAATTAGATAAATCGCGCACGCAAGCTACATAGGCTGCACTAAAAGTATCTGGAATGGAATATTTCCACTGTTCCTGTCATATTAAAATATTTTTAATTGAAAACTCCTTGGTTTTAAAAATCGAATA
>DWHP01007977.1:0-10728 GCA_018247895.1 Parnassius honrathi | reverse complement strand
TATATATATATATATATATAAGTGGCCGTAGAAAGGAAAAGGGGATATCTCCCGCTGGGCAAGGTGTGCCCGGGGAACGGCCAACGCTCCGTGTGATAGTTCGGAGATGTTCTAAATATACTGTTTATGATTCGGAATTTTTGATAGCACGATTTAAGATTCGTGTGTATCGCTAGTGGTGCGACGACAGCGCCGCCACATCACCCCCCTGCTCCGGAGGTCGATAGTGCAGCCTCGTTGCCGACGAATGTGCAAGTGCCAGGAGATTGCCTTGTAGTCTGAAGTAGGCAAGTAATCTGCAAGAGTGCCGTGAAGCAGAGGCGAGCAGTAAGGCTCAGGGCCGTACTGAACACTGTATTGCGCAGAAAGTAGCTTAAAGGAACAGGAAGCATTATTATTCCAGTGCTGCGATGAACCTTGTGATGCTGGATGGCTTGCAGGATATGAAGACTGCAGATGATATCTGCTCGGGAGCGAAAGGGTGGGGTATTTTATGACGATGATAAAGCTTGAAGTTTCCGAAGGTTGTTGGTTGTGTGATCATATCACGTCGGGGTCACCAAAGTGGCCGTAGAAAGGAAAAGGGGATATCTCCCGCCGGGCAAGGTGTTGTGCCCGGTGAGCGGCCAACGCTCCGTGTGATAGTTCGGAGATGTTCTACATATACTGTTTATGATTCGAAATTTTTGATAGCGCGATTTAAGCTTCGTGTGTTTCGCCAGTGGTGCGACGACAGCGCCGCCATATATATATATATATGGGAAATGCAATAAGAGATGAGTAGCAGCATCTTCCTGATAACAACTCAAAGTAATAAATAAACCGCGTTTTCCAATCGACCTGCCAAGCGTATCAACTATAGTAAATACCTCTAAAATATGAGTTAATCTGTGGGGAACCCTATGTTCAGCAGTGGACTTTCGATAAAGCTGTAATGAATTATTAATATTGTAATGAAAGTTGATCCAAAATTAAAAGTGAAAATGAAAGAAAATAACTTCCTCTACATTATGCAATTACAAAATAATTAAAAATAATGTACATAAATAATTAAAATGAGGATAAAGCACCTATATCAAATTATTCCTATACAAAAATTTCATGATAAGATTTATGATAATCAAAAATGTACGGCGTAATCCCAAAGGATACAATCGTATTAACTCTCTTTGTTTACTTGACGAGAATTCTGTGTTTACTTTATATCGGCTAAGCTCTTATCTGCGTAGCCCTTGTAAAAATAAACTTCTTTACATTTATAACAATTTCTTATCTGACGCCTCGTATTATTTTTTCAAAACGTGCTAAAAATGTTATCGCTGCTAAATTGGGATTTTTTACTCGTAATTTTACGTGACAAAAGCAATATTGTATGAACCGGAACGGAATTGTAAAAAGTTCCTTGTTTTGTATCCGCCGTAACTAACTTAAAATCTACGTTTTAACTAATTATAATAAAATAATAATAATCGATAACTCATTTTGAATTCATATCTGTGCTTTTTCTTTTTCTATTGCTTCATCAGCCTTTAATAGTCACTGTAGGTCTCTCCCGTTATACGTAAGCAGTTTGTCTAGTTGAATGTCTAGTTCGGCGATCGTAAAGATTAATGTTATAATCTTTACGATCGCAGAACTAGATATTTCGCTCTTTTGATGATACGTCCCGTCGCCAGTTTTGGTATTTCATGCTCAGAGTGTTCTAAATGGTTATAGCGCTATCTATCGAAAACCTGAAGATATTTCTAAAATATCTATCTCATAGTTGCTTCTTCTAATGCCCACGAAATGAAATAAGGGGATTGATTATTTCACGTCATTTACTACATGCCTACTCATAAGGTTTCTGTGACATTGCGTTTACTTTATTTGCCGTATTAATTGCACCATTATAAATATTTTTGTGGCTTCATTTAGTTGTCTTTAACATTTGCATAAAAGCAATTCTTCAACTAACAAATCAAGTGATCTTGGTTTACCAATGACACAGTGCACAAGAGGATTTAAGTTGAAAACTTTATTAGCGGCAGGCCAGACTGCAAATTTCCCACCGGACCCAAGGCAGTTTCGACTTGGATAACTATATTGATAACTTTTTCTAACAATACTAACGTATTCATTTATCTAATTTACCTGCTAAGAGAATAGAGAAAAAAAAACTTCACGATTATTAGTTTTAGAACTAATTGTCGATGAATTGCGTTATAAATTTTAATTAATCTTAGTCTTAATTATCACAGACTTGTTTGTAAAATAGCATAAGATGTTGGTTAAATTTATTACAAATATAATATTTATCCATTGCACAAAATAATGTATCTATTTATTTAAATATTGTGTCTTTTTAAATTGTTTGTTTTCATTCTAAACTAGAAATTATAACGTGGTCTATAGGTGATGGAGCCGTGCTCCATCTATATTAGTAGTATAGTTGTAGCGCGAATGGGTCGGCTCGATCGGACAGCATCACGCTCTTACGAAATAGTAGCGTAAAATATTTTATATAATTTCGTATGAGTATAGAGAATCGGAAAGCCTTTTTACTGAATACGGGGCATTCCATTTTAGTCCTCAGCGTAACAAAGCATCTGTATTCTGATACGTAATCGAGGATGAATATAAATGTCTATGGGCCAATGTATCTACTTACCGTGAGGTAGACTATGTGGTCGTTTGTCACGCTTATCCTAATAAAAAAGACAATTAAAAAATACTATAATATAAACATGTCAATATAGTATTTATTATTTTTACCCTCAACTGTGACATAATATAGTAATTGTAGTATCAGTGCGTAAGGAAGATTTTGGCATGTGTTCTTCAAATCCATCTTTACATACATTCTGTGATATTCCAGATAGCATCGGAAAATCCAATCATTAATGGTAGCCTCGGATTTCACAGATTGGGATGAAGAGCAGCAAAACGAGAGTGTCAGCTCTGCATTTAACAACTAGCCGGTTCAGCTTGGTGAATATGGACTACTGCCACACACTAGCTGAGTTGCATTTTTGCGATTTTTTTTTAAATTCATTAGTGGATTTAAAAAGGCTGTTAATGTATAAAGTATCAACGTCGTGTGAAAAACTTAATCTAATAAAATGTCACTAGATTTTCAGAATAATGTAATGTAATAATTTATGCGTGGTAGAACCACGCTGTAGCTATATCGTGGTTGTGGCATATGAATAGGTCGGTGCGACCGAGGTAGGACCACACTCCCACAGAATACCAGCGTAAAATAGCAGCTTAATGCTGCTGTGTTAGGTATGGTGAGTGTAGAGAACAGGAACACTTTTTACTGCATTTTAATTCTTAATAGAGGCTAAATGTAGATGTCTATGGGCCATAGCATCCACTTACCATCACAAACCATACGCGATACGACATGCGAGTATCAGCCACAACTCTACCGCCAAAGTTGATGAGAAGAAGAAAGTTGCCGGATTCGAGGATAACCGTGTCCTCCCCCTCTCTTCCTATTATATATATATAATCCTATTATATACCAGCGCAACTTGTCTACCTCTTCTTCCGGCTCCAGTAACTTCTCGTCAGTCCTCAGGGTGCGTGCGTGATTGCCAGATCGAGTCGTCGTGGGTGGCAACCGAATCCCTACCGGAGATTCTTAGCACCCCCTGCCCCGCCGTTACCAGGGCGCCACCGTGATCAGAAATAGCGGGGCCGCCGGGGATTGGGGGCCGTTTTTTGGGTCTTTCCTCATGGTGGACGTTTGCCGTACTTGCCACGCTTTGTGAATAGTTGTTGTTATCGAGAAGATGTTGCTGCCTATCTCCTGCTTGCCTCCCTCTGTCGCCTCCTATGACACCCACGGGAAGATATGGAGTAGTGGATATTCTCAGCCGCCACTACACGGCCATCTTCTTCATCAGAGGTGATTTAGTTTGAAGTTTACTGCTGCCAATGGACTGCTGGAGGTAAGAACTAGTAAGTGTAATCCGAGCTTACGTATCAATTTAATGCCATACAAGTAAAAAAATAATCAGTGTCTTTAATATACTTAAAGAAAAAATAGAAAAATGATCCTCATGGGTGTCATTTTTCTGTACCGGCATTGAGGTATCCTTAACGCTAATTTTTTCTTACCTAATACTATGTACTATGTAACTCACTATTCAAGCTTTTTATTTTCATCATCATGTTACTCATTGCTACAGGGTCATTCGCCTGTCAATTCAGTAGAGTCAAGTTTTTCAATAAGAAGACTTTCTAGGCAACATAACACAACCTCATGGTCGTGAAACCATGTACTGTCAACCTTGAGGGCAGTAACCAAGTCATGATGAATGATATATGGTTCCGCCATATTTTGTAGTAGTAGTAGTAGTAGTAGTATTTAGTAAGTATTATTTTTATTCTTCTAACCCTTTTATATGATCCACCCTTATCATGATGGCAAGAAAATCGCTGTTTTGAAATTGTAATCACGGCATGAAACTTAAACTTTTCTTCACAGTTGTTGTTCGCTTGCCACTGTCTTTACTATGTGATATCTCAAAGGTTAATAAACAGATCTGGTTGAAACTTGGTATTTATAGTTTTATTGAGTCACCAAGTAGTGAAAGTTAAAAAAATCCTGCCTTCCCTCTTCAACCTATTCATTCAGAGAACTTTTTGAATTCAGCTGCGAGATTTGATCCGTACAAACTAAATTACAAACATTGCAATTTAAATATAACCCTGTAGAAAAACGAATTGATTATATATTCCTTGGGTATTACTTATTTTTTAGGTCAAGATTTTTCAATTTTTTAGGACCTTAATGGGGCAAAATATTTGAGGAAAACCTAAACATTTTCCCCTTCCTATTCATAAATTCTACAAAGCTATCCGTTGATATTACGCACAACATATAGAAAATGTTCATCTTCGAACTTCTTCGTATGAAACTACCTAATATTGTCGTTATAAGATGGTGATAATGTACTGAGTTAATAATGTAAACACCTTGGAATTGTATGGAAAGTTCAAAACTGTGTTGGATATAAGCTTTTCCCTCTTCCCTGCATCGCATTTATTATGTCGCTAGACTCAAAAACAGTACAGTTTACTGATTCGGTTTTAATGTGATGAGTTAAGAACACAATATTTAAAAAGAAGTCTAGTAAAATTACAAGATTATTTATTTTGCACAAATTTTGGCTCCACCAATTAATTAAATCCGCACAACTAGACTCAGTTATAGGATTTTTCTTATCATTAAGGATCAAAGTCATAATTTTATTACTCCAATTATTACTACTTAAATACAACAAATAAATACAAACTTTTTATATGAAATGGTAATGAAATCAAAATAATATATTATAAAAAACTTCGGATTACTAACATTGGCTAATATCATTTAGCTGCAAAAACATTTATTTGTTAATAAAGTTCTCTTCTAAGAAACATTTTTTGAAAATCAGGTATTGCAACTTTAATCAACATCATCATTATAGTCCTTTACAAGTCCTGTGTTAAACAAAACATTGAGCTGTTTTTCTTTTTTTTTACATGAGGAAAAGCCTGTCATTACCCGCTATGTCGGACTCACACCGACTAAAAACAGTAGTGGAGGACTACTCCTCCCCTTCTCCTTAGGTAAGGCGCACCAGAACTTACGGCGTGCCTTGCTCCGAGGCCTCCTACGGGGGGTATGTAATGAGCGAAGGCCATGGAGCCAGGAAAAACGAACACCAAGAAGCTTCCAGCCTTCCTGACCCCAGCGGCGAATCTGGTCTATGGCTCCACCTCCAGCCAAAATGGCCTGCTCCGATGAATGTCACAAGTACGGTCCTGAATTACCTGTATCCATCAAATTCTTTCACCTTTTACTAATTCGTAACTCCATATAGTAGGGGTCTTCGCTTACTGGTACGGAGAAGTACTCGTGAACCTTTTTACCCCGTCGGTGGTCAATTCTTAGCTTGCTATATGGCTGGCACATTGCCATTTCAGCTTACTGATCCGTTGGGCTGTATTGGTTACACTTCTAGTTCTAGTACACTCATATTTCAAAGGTTTGGGGTGAATGTGATAAGATTACTACCTACCTCTTGTTCGAAGTTGAACTAACATCCAAGCATAGATGAGACATGGATATTACATATGTTTTATTTCGGCCATGTTCATTTTGAGACCTATCCATTGAAAGACACTACTGAGTTCATTGAGCACTGTACTGAGTGACTTCCCATTAGATCTATATCAGCAGCAAGTCAAAATTGTGTGATGTACTCGCCATTGATGTTGATATAATTTCCTTTTCAATCCATTAACTTGAAAACATCTAACGCAACGGTAAATAATTTCAAGAGTATAACGTCACCTTTACACCTCTTTTCAGTAGTATAGGTTTTGTAATCAGATTTTTTCTCGAATAGCCATCATAGCCCTACTGACCGTACAAAAACTTAAAAACGTTGTTATACCGACAGTCAATTGGGCACTGCTGAAGGGACTGTAGCAGCGCCCAAATTATGACGGAATAACTGCTTTCTCATAATGCATACACGCGAGAGAAATTGGCAGATTGAACTCTTTGTATTTATACGTGGTCGAGCCATGTGGCAATTATATTAGTTGTATAGTTGTAGCACGAGTGGGTCGGCTCGACCAGGGAAGGACTACGCTCTCACGGAATACCAGCGTAAAATAGTAGCAAAGTGCTGCTGTGTTTCATATGGTGAGTGTAGAGAACCGGAGACCCTTTTTACTGGAAACAAGGCATTCCATCTTAATCCTCATAGGTGACAACGCGTCTGCATTTTGATTCGTAATCGAGGGTAGATGTAGATGTCTATGAGCCACAGCAACTACTTACCATCAGGTGTAATTTGTGCTCGTTTGTCACCCTATCCTATAAAAAAATGTATGTTTTGTATATCATTAAAGCTTTTTCAGAAACCAGCTCTTTCGGCGGTTTGAGATTCATAAATTCTACGGGCGAAATGTTTCTCAATTACCAGCGAAAACAGCACACAGACAGGGTGTACTGGAGAACTATTCTAATCTAGCGCAGACTGACGTCCGGGATATCATCGGAGTAGTGACGAATGAAAATAATGAAAAAGCTCGCCTTGCAAAATCTTCGCTATGAAGCAATCTACGGGTGTAGCTTGTCCTAACTTTTGATAGTTTGAAATGAGTAAATAAAAAAGCACGATGCATACATAAACATAGTCTCTATACCTTTATCTTACATGCAATTTGCCTAAAATTTTTAATTCGCAAAATATTAAGACAGCGACGAAAACAAAACGAATAACACGAAATAAAATTTTCTATTACACGTAAATCACAGAATTCACTTATAATAATTTAAACTAAACCGTTAATGCAGGGGCAAAGGATTTAATTTCGAAAGAAGACAGAGGAAAAATGTTATGCAAATTTGTACAGCGTATTTTTTCTTCTATTAACCTTCCGGTCGGGAACATAGCCAGCTTCTCGCGGAAGGGACGATGAGTCGTAATAAAAAAAGGTATTTTATTTAGGAATTGTAATTTGAAAATTAACGACTTGAACTTTGTAGAAAAAAAATGTTTTTTTTCGGCATTTCTTGTGGGAATTTCGTTGTTTTTGTTGACTTATAAAGTTATAAATAAACAAGAATAAAAATGGTAATACAGTGCAACCGCGAATTAACAAATCGGAAGGGAACAAGTACATATTCGTTATATCAAGTAATTCGTTGAATTGAGGTTTGTTATGTTGAGGTTATGTTGGTCTACAATTTGTATTAAAAAGGTAAAAAATATTTTTTTTCACAACTTCTACTAATAAAGGTTTTGGGTTGACAAAATTCGTTAATTAGAGGTATTTATAAAGAGGTTGTTCGCAAGAAAAGTTCGCAATGTAAAGGTATATTTTATAGTGAATCTTATGGACAGTTCAAAGAGATTACGAAAAATCTGTTAAATCGAGGAAGCCATAGTATTGAGGTACGTTATATTAGGGTTGCACAGTATGTGGTTAAGGTAACGCTACATATTTAATTAGATATAAAATATATATTTAGTCAAGGTCATAGTAATAGATGGTGCTCGCGTACTATAAGATTTACAGCGAGCGCTAAACATCTGAGCTACCACTGTGTTGAATCAAAATTCAATTTTTTTCTCTATTCTGTTTTTTAATTTTCCAAAATTGAAAGAGAAATTTCCATATGATATATGAACGATGGAAAAGAATCAGAGCTAAAGTCAACTAACTTTAACCAGTAAAACCCTGGTCTTAAATAAAATTAAAAAAAGCACAAACTTTTATGTATGAATTTCTCAAAGGATGCCACATACGATAATTAATCGTAACTCATTAATGTTGACTTCATTCTTCCCCGATTATCATTTATTTAATCCCAACCGGAAAGGGCCCGGAAAAATACATTACCAGAGGTTCCAGCATTTGTCTTCGTCGCCTTCGGCTCCGACATTAATTAATATGGAATACCCTTTTGGTTTGTGCCTGTTTACCATTCCTTGATTTATGTCTCTATTCTTATTTTTTTTTTCGTGTATTTTTATTTATGGCCAGCCTGAAAAGGGTTTTTGTGTATGTTAAAACTGCCTATTAAAAACTTTCCTTTTTTAAAATAAACGTTTGTGGTAACTATTTTCAAAGATATAAAATACTTTTTAAACAAACATGAATAAATTGTATTCTTGGTCTACATCAAAAAAGGAGGAGGTTCTGAATTCAACAATGTTCTTGTTTCGTTTGTAATAAGTGTGTGTTTACAATATCTTCGTCAAATATCAATTAATTAAAAAAACTCTTTTTCCGTTGTATAAGTTATGCTTAAAGGACTATTGGTAATTCTAATTTAGAGAAAAGCTATTAAGCTCCTACGGGTGGGAAAATAGGGTATGAAATTTTTAACGAAACTATTTAGACGATATTCTAGTAAGCTCGTGATATTCCTCAAGTACTTAACTTACTCAAAAGGTTCATAAAATTTACCACATTACATCTTCTGAAGTCGGGGTTTTATTTGCCTACTTCAGGCACCATCGATCCACAGCCATTTTTTAGTTTTATAGCTTTTAGTAGATCCTACTAGTAAGACATTGTGGTTTTGTGGTAAGGAAAATCAATACATTTTTATTTTATTTTTGAAGCAAATTATAAACAAAGATATTTAATCAATTAAATGTATATAAACAAATATCTAAACACCCAGGCTTAATTTAGACAAAGACCTGCATTAAACATTTAAGAACATCATACAAACAGGACGTCATGCAGCAAAACTAGTTCGCAGAACGGGTCACCCAAATGGGCTGTCTGGCTATCGTAGCATAATGGGATGAACTTTAAAATACAACACTCACTATCTGGGATCTAAACTTTTTAAATGTGAAGTAGCCAAGGAAGTATCCCAACCTAGAAGGTTGCGCAGGCAGAAAAGAAGCCATGTAGTGCGAATCTGTCCTGAGTTTTCAATAGCACTTTATTGCTACTGCCAGATCTAAACTTACATATGAAATTAGCGTTTTGTCATACTGACCATTTTGATCTGAAATATCACCTCTTTGGATAAGAATTTCAAATTTAAATTTAAAAATTCATTTAGCTGGTACATTTCAGTTTTGAATATCATTTCATTCGTTTTTCCTCATTATTTTTTTCTTTGGAGTCGCTTATTACCGCACAATGGAAAACATGAAATATCGGTATATTTACGAGTACGAGTTCTACCGTGGCACCAGTGCTGCAGAAACAGCTCGAAGGATTAATGATGTGTACGGCGCTCGTGTCGCAAAAGAAAGCACGGTGCGTTTTTGGTTTCAACGTTTTCGTTCTGGAAATTTCGACCTTCGGAACCAACCCCGTGGACGGCCGGGGACCAAAGTGGAAAATGGAGAATTAAATGCTATTGTGGAAGCAGATCTATCACAAAGCACTTCAGAGATATCCGCAATAAACTGTATTAATTCACTTGAAGCAAATTAGGAAAGTAAAAAAACTTGAAAGATGAGGTACCCTCATGAAATGAGTGAATCGAACTTGCAAATACGTGTCAACAGCTGTGTTACTTTGCTCAACCGACACAAAAGTGAAGGGATTTTACATCGAATCATTACTTGTGATTAAAAGCGGATACTGTACGATATCCTGAAGCGCTCGTCGTAATGGCTGAACCCTGGAGACCCAGCCAAATCCTGCACTAAACGAAAATTGACTCAGAAAAGGTTACTTGTGTGTATTTGGTAGACTAGCGCCAGTGTCGTTCAGTACAGCTTTCTAAAATCTGACCAAACGATTACGCCTGATATATCTACTGTCAGTAACTGCAAACAATGTAGGAAGAACTAGCTGCTAAACAACCGAGATTGATCAATTGCTCTTGGCCACTGCTGCTTCACGACAACGCAAGACCACACACTGCGTAACAAGTAACCACTAAGTTAGATGAGCTACAATTGGAATGTCTGCGACATCCACCGTACTCCTTGGACCTTGCTAAAACAGATTACCATTTTTTCCGGAATTCAGACAACTTCTTGCAAGGAAAAAAATTCAACTACGATGCAACAGTCCAAACCGCCTTCAAAGAGTTTAATGATTTCCGCCTCCAATGTTTTTTTAGTAAAGGGATCAATGAAATACCTACGAGATGGCAAAAGTGCATAGATAATAACGGTGCATACTTTGATTAATTAAATATATTTTACAAAAAAAATTGACTTTATATTCCTCCCGTACAAAACGCCAATTTCATAT
>DWHP01007976.1:0-10728 GCA_018247895.1 Parnassius honrathi | reverse complement strand
GTAAAAAGGGTCTCCGGTTCTCTACACTCACCATACGAAACACAGCAGCATTAAGCTACTGTTTTACGCTGGTATTCCGTGAGACTGTCAGTTAATTAAAGCAACTGAGAACTTACACGACTTTCATTTCGGCAGCCTTCTGCAATAACTCCTCTGTAATGTTGTCATGTTCCGGGAAGTGCTGTAGTATGATATTCTCCAGTTCGATTCGTCTCTTCTCAGGCAGCAAGTGTTTCCTAGACTGGTACAGAAGTGCACGAGCGGCCGATCGCACTTTCCTAATGGCAAATAAAAAAAAATTAGTAACAGCATTTTAACTTCTCACTCATGGGCAATTGACTACACTATTGAACATTACGTTATTTTAGTGCGCATCTTATTATCCTTGAAATATAATAATGCAGTAACCGAGTAAAATAAACTTAATTAAATATATATTATATTCTCTTGCCACGAACTTTGTAGATAGGTTAAGTAAGAAAAAACCCATGTATTATGTCCTAAAGCTGAGCCAATCCCTGTTCTCCTTTTTGGAAACGGTTTTTCGAACTTTGTATTGTTTGTTGTCCTTTTCTGTCTTAGTGTTCATCTAGGTTTTTACTTAACCCTCTCAAACGGGTTCGTGGCAGCGAGCTTAGTTACACACGGTTAGCTAAGAGGAATCTCACCGGCTGCCTCGAGCAAACCACTCGAGTGAGCTAGGCGAGCCCACAACTGTTGCGCGTTGATGGACTGAGATGGGAAAGTTGCCTTCTCTCCCTGTCCCTCGGTTATTAATCGAAATGCAGATGCGTTTTCCAACCGGAAGACTTAGATGGAATACGTCATTTCCAGTAAAAAGGGTCTGCGGTTTTAAACGCATTTATCATACGAAACACAGCAGGATTAGGCCGCTATTTTTCGCTGGTAGCTGATATTCCGTGAGAGCGTGGTCCCTCCTCCATCGAGCCAACCCATTTGTTCTACAATGATAATATATCCGCATCATGGCTTTAAAAATATAATAATCCACAGCTAGATGTCTAAATATGCACCTAAAACACATTGCTGCTTGCAAATTATTTAAAATACATATATGTGCATGAGTGCATGTTCTTACGATAAGTTAAGTATGGTTTCGGCTTCGTTTTGCGTCACTTGAAGTATAATAGTCTTTGTCGGTCTGAGACCTAACAAGTTTCGAGTACACTTGAATGTATAAAAACCATCAAAATTTCACACAGAAAGTAGCACAGCACAGAGCTGGTAGACAAAGCTGTATAACTCACTTAAACTCCGGGTCCTCCTTGTACTTGTTGTCACCGTGCGCACTTAGGGGCGCGTCACACTGCGCCGCAAGTTGTTCGCGCACAGCTTGGTCTCGTATGTTGCTGCGCTGGTGGCACTCCACGCACAGTAATACCACATCGTGCGAAGAGTGATCCTTCATTATTTCTACGAAAAGATGTGGCATATAAAATCACTCCATGTATAATAATCAATGTTACGCGTAATTCAAATTAAAGTAACATTAGTGTGACTTCTGTTGTTGCATATTAGATGACAAATAACTTACATTGGGTTTGCAAAACACAAATGAATTTTTAACAGTTACAGTTGTGTCAACGAAATGGACTATTATGCTATGCGTAAACGTACTATTCATTACTTGGGGGAGGTATGGAGTGAAAGGCTGTAATGATGATGATTATGATGAAACTAGACGTCATTAGCAATGGTAGTCCACGACGTTCATAGTGAACTTTGTGATCGGTGGCGTGCCCAAAATTTTGTGTCGCGTGCCACTGGTTCGCCATCCCTGGTGTGGGGTTAACGTTCTTTTTTTTAAAAAGTGTTGTTTCTTTTTATAGAATAAGGGTGACAATCGAGCACACAGACCACCTGATGGTAAGTGGATGCTGTGGCCCACAGACATGACACATCTACATTTATCCCCAATTAAGATCAAGACGCAGATGCGTTGTGACGCATGAAGCCTAAGATGTAATGCCTCGTTTTCAGTAAAAAAGGGTTTCCGGATCTCTAAACTCAGCATACGACAGTACTAAGCTGCTATTCTGTGAGAGCGTGCTCCTTCCTCGGTCGTGCCGACCCATTCGTGCTACAACAACAATATAGCTCTACCACACGTGGTTCTACCACATATAATGGTGATGTAAAAACACTCATAAATAAAATAATACTGTTAAGAGACTGACTAGCTAGTTAACTGACTGCCTTTTTTGTCTAGTGTTCGTATAAATGCGGCTTCTGATCATTTGCTTCCGGGTTCTAATTTTTTTGGTCGGACCGTGCAAAAATCAGTTATTGAGTTTTTCTGCCAAAAAATCCACCCGAAATCAGGTAGATAGCGATATTTGAACCCCGAAAGCACGTTAGCCAGGTTAAGCCGTTAGTCTAGTGCGTTTTACAGTCATACCGGATTGCCGCCCCATCATACTGTAAAAGTGAGCGAATAGAGTGCAACACACACCCGTGCATAATCTTGCATGATCATGTGCCACGCAGATGGCTACTCATAACAGTAGTAGTAGAAATTAGGTCAGAAGAACACTATTACTATTAATAATAATGTCCTCCAGACCGAACTTCGGTCACGGCGGCCAGCCTCAACGGATACTAGCCATATACATATGCATATATACACAGCCCTGCGCAGGGTTATAGTGCCTAAGGGTATGCGCAAGCACAGGTGCACTTTCTATTCACTCACTCTCATAATCCGATGGGGCGGTAAGCCGACACGACCGGAGAGAGATCAGGCGCAGGGCCAACGGCTTTACGTGCTTTTCGAGGCACGGAAGTGAGACACCGCCATCTTCCTGACTCCAGGGCAGATACCGAATATTTCTCAAAAAACTCAATAACTGATATTTTGACCCGACCCGGGATTCGAACCCAGGACCACATGATCAGCAGTAACAATACTACAACCACTAAACCAACGAAGCAATATTATTACTATTATTATATCTTTAATGCAATAACTGATTTTTGCCCGACCCAGAATTAGCTGACACTATTACGTGTGACTAACGTCACTAAACTGTAATAGAAATAAATAAAATGTATACTCACCTGGAAAATACTTCCTGTATTCCCTGGGCACCACATTCTTCCGAATGTACGAGTTGTTACTGCCGCAAATTACACATTTGTTTTCTTTAGTGAGCTGGTAGTATCGGCCCACGTCGCCCACGGAGCGCCCGGCTGGCTCAAACCTTAGACGAACTGTGAAGGGGTCTTTGTCCACTATATCTGCTAATTCTTTTTCAACGTACCTATAAGCACATCACTTTATTATAAAATGACATTTTCCTGTAAAAGTCACTACAAAACGGAATCATATTGTTTTGGAAAGGCGTAAATTTTTTCCTAAAAACTTTATTCTCAGTCCCTACTTAGGTGGAGTTCTCGCAACGCATCTTACTAACAGATGAGACCATGGTAATGGTAACCAACAAATGACGGTATTTTCTAAATCTTCAGAATCTGATGCTAGATTCTTTCCGTAAAACCAGGGAAAAATTACTCATTTCTTAAAAGTTTTAACATTGAACGCTAGAAATGCAGGTCGAAGTGTTTTACCAATACTTCCAGCGGGCCTTATAGCATCTGTGTACATGAAAAGCGTCTACGGCATGGGTATAAAATACATAATGAATTACCAACAGAATTTGAAAGGTTTACTTTGAATGTTTTTATGAGTAAACTTTAAAAACTGCTTTTGGGCAATGCTACCATGAATATTTAATACACTTAATAATAATTTTATTAAAATTAACCATGGAAAATTTTAAATATTGAGGTTTTATAATTTTAACTGATATGTATATTTTAATCTAATTCAACATAATTGTGATGTTGGAATTTGATTATCAAAATACTTAAAATTTATAGAATCTTTTTGACAGATAATATTTCATCATCGTCATCATCATTACAGCCCTTCACAAATCCACTACTGAACATAGGCCTACCCCAAAGAATGCCACAAAGCACGGTCCTGAGCCACCTGCTTCCATCGACTTTGTGCATGTCTTACCAGTTACCAGGTCGTCACTCCATTTATTCGGGGATCGTCCTGCACTACGCCTACCGGTACGAATGTGCCACTCAAGAACCTTTTTTTCCCATCCGTCGTTGGTTCTTCGAGCTATATGGCCGGCCCACTGCCACTTCAGCTTACTAATCCGTTGGGCTTTGTCAGTTACTCTGGTCCTATTGCTATGCTCGGGGTTTCTCTGTGTAACAAACTTAGAAATGAGATAATATTTGTTCGCTATTAATTTAGTTGAATGCTACGGCCTGTAATTGTTTTATTTCCATCACATTGTATGAACATTCTGGCAAATAAATTCTTATTCAATAGTCAACACGGACCGCGTACAGGAGAAATACGAAATTTTAGCGTACATAGTATAATATAAATACTATTTACGCTAAAATTTCGTAATATAACATAGCGTACAAGCAAGTCGATATTATGTAAACATTAACTATACACATACAGCACATACCATTCAGCCTTTTTGGTGTCACACGTACATAACAACTCCCCATCCGGAGCTTGCAAGAAGCAGTTGTGATATAGAGGCTTGCTCCGCGTCGCGTGCGGGTAACGTTTGCTCAATAAGTTTTCTTTCATTTGTTTCCCCTCTCTTTCTTTGTGCCTGAAAATAACAAATAAAGATGTATTGAAACGTAAAATACATCAGGATTATTTATATTTTACAATATCATACAAACTAAGTTTTATTTCACATAGTGACAGCTGGAATTGTCATAATTTTTCTAACTACTGTAAGTACTAGGCTTGTCTACCATCCCACCTGATGGTAAGTGGTGACATAGCCAAAGAATAGCGGTAAAATTAACTAAATAAAAATTTTGTTTACTTAATTTTAAAAATTAAAAAAAATTAAAAAATTATTTAAGACACCCACATTGTAAGGAGACAGATGCTAGCAAATTCCACACAAGGCCTTATCCACGACGAACAACAAAACCTACATAGTTCGATTGTTTAGTATGTCAAAAAACTAGGTTTTTTACGTGGTAGAGCTATATTATACGCTGCAGCTATATTATAGTTGTAGCACAAATGGGTCGGCTTGACCGGGGCAGAACCAAATCCTCATGGAATACCAGCGTAAAATAACAGCGTAATGCTGCTGCATTTCGTATGGTGAGTGTAGGGAACCGGAGACCCTATTTACTGGAATCGAGGCATTCCGTCTTAGTCCTCAGGGTTGACAAGGCCATCTTGATCCATAATTGAGGATACATGTGGATGTCTATGGGCCACAGTATCCGTTTACCATCATGTGAACTGTGTGCTCGTTTTTCACCCAATGCTACAAAAAAGGGATAGAGAAACTAGATAAAGGCAATTCGTCGAGTTTCGATCACAAGTGTTACAAATTTTCCAATATTTTGAAAAATGTGTGTATTAGTACATGAATTTTTGCACTACCCATCCCATTTCTCTTTACCGCAAAAAGGGGCCTGTTGAAATATGTTGCTTCTTACCGAAATATATCACTGAAATTCAGAGAACGCGTTCAGGGCGTTAGGGTACAGTTTTAAGACCTTATAGTTGGAAAGCGATTGTACTTGTGCAGAGCAACGATGGAGGCACTGAGGGGCAAGGGTCTGGCCGACCCTGTGCTAGCGCACTTCACTGAGTCTGATAGACAATACATGCGGTTGGCACGAGCGTTTTCTATAGTACTTATTTAACTTATTTTAAGTGCAGTTTTTGAAAAATTTTATATCTTATGGTGAATTACCGTTATAGTTATATGAGTTACTAAGTAAAATTGAATTCAAATAACAGCCATGCTGACTATTTTTCCAATCATCTTTTTTTATATAAAATTGTTTATTCGAACGCCTATACACTACATAATTAAATTATACAATCGAAAAATAAAAACATCTATAAAAAGAAAACGTCACGAAAACATTTGGCAGTGCAAAACTAACTTGGTAAATGTGTTTTTCTTGTATAATAAAAAACGATCTTGTTCAATATATGTTTTTAACTTACATGTACATAGTGTTGATAAATGATAATGAGTATTATAATTTCCAAAATCATTTTATTTCCATTTTCGTGATAATCATCAATCAGTCATCAATCAAAACGGCACGGCATAGAATCAGATATCAATGGCGTTTTACAACTGTAAGGTCTTTAAACCGTGGTTAGGTGTTGTTTTAAAAATTATATTAAAAAATAGAGTTGTACTAAATAACAACAGTCTTTTATTATCCAACAGCTAAGCATAATAATTAAATTAAAAAAATAATACAACCTTTTGTTTTAAAATCAGATTTTCTAAAATGACTTACATTAATTCACTCCTAAACTTAGCTTTCTGCTTAGTTTTAAAGCTAACGTCTGCATACTTCCAGCAGACGTCATAAAGCTCGCGCCAAATGTTGTTATTATTAGAACCTCGCAACCAAGACCACAAAGACCAGTTTCGTTCATTAATCACATTTACAAAAATCTTGATAGCAACATGCGCATCGGCAGCTGCATATTTAGCTTGAGTTCCCGTTAGTTCCTGGGCCTCCCAATCACTACAGCGCACCTGAAAACAAAATAAAGTATATATCTAAAGTATGACCTCTACAATAGATCACCGGACACAGTGGACCCACAGGCAACGACGCAGCACACAAACTGGCCAGGGGAGGATCGATCGGTTCCAGAACCGATCATACCGATTCCTTTTGTTAACGTTCGTTCACTATTATGTAAGCATTTCACTAATCAACACGCTCGGCTTTGGAAAAAGGAGACTGTACGCTTGCTAGGGAGGTTCTGCCAGCAACAAACAGTCGTTTAACCAAGGTCTCGATGAGTTTAAACAAGCCATAGATCAGGATAGCCACAAGTGCTATCACAGGACACGTCCCTTTTAACAAACATTTATTTACCATAGGTGTTACGGACAGTCCCCTGTGTAGGGCATGTTTGAGGGGGGAGGAAACGGCAACCCACGTGTTGCTGGCATGTCCGGAAGTCACTGCATGCAAGGCTAAACACCTTGGCATACCGAGATCACTCCTGGAGGAAGTTGCCTGCAACATTAAAAGGATAACTTGAAAGTGAATCGAAGTTTTGGGGGTGTGGCTTATTTCTTTGTTGGTGAAGCTAACCGACGACTGCGGGAGTGTCAAAATGAAAGTGATGCAATGACTTCATAGTACGCAAATTATGAGATAGCCATACCGAGCAAGCACTCGGAAAAAAACTAAGTAAGCGCCAAACAACATTTTTATTTATTTTAACAAAACATCGTTATGGATTAAAAAACCGGTTTATGAGAACTTAGATGATTATTTACTATGCCTTAAAAATAATTCCATGAAATTATTCGTAAGAATATTGTGCTGTCATCGAGAAATGTAAATAATTAGAGCCTACTTTGCAATTTTATTCTATCGAGAAAATTACGTGATATCGTGTTTTACTTTTATGCAATCCAAGGTCATATAGTCAAAAATCGTATACAAAATTTTTGTTTGTAATCTATAAAACTTAAAAAATTATGTTAAATAGAAAAACTACCAAATTCTCGAGGTATCACCTTAAGGGAGGACGGGAGGTGCTCATTATACTAGCTCAAACACATCATTCTATTTCAATAAGCAGATATAGGCAAATTAATTTTGAACAACATTAAAATTTCGTTTATCTCCCTCTAAAAGTCTCTTTTTTATCTGTGTCTCTCGTTCTCTACCTTTAAGCTCACCGTTTCACAAAAATAAAGGACACATTCAATCAAAAAAGATATAAAACAAAAACTTAATTTTGAGATAGTGACGTTTGAATTTTGGATCTTTGTTCAACGATATTAATTTTAATTGTTTTATTTTTTGATCTTTCTGGGCATCGACTACGAATTTAGTTGGAATTATTTTTATATGTGAAAGTATATTGACCGTGTAGTGGCGGTGTATGAATATCCACTACCTCATATAGTCCCATGGGTGGCGTATGTGACGATAGAGGAAAACAAACCGGGAGATAGGCAACAGTCTTCCTAATAACAAATTAAAAGGATGCGGTTGTCAATCCTGCCAAGCGTGGCTAACATTTATATGAGGCAATCTATGTAAAAGTCCATTTTCAGCCGGGCTTTTAGTAGGCTGTGACGGTAAAGGTGAAAGTATAGATTACGACCCTAAGTACAATTTTCGCATAAATAAGTCATTTTGACGCCAGTGTTTGACAGCTGTTGCTTACTAAGTTCTCTCGCACTTAGCTTTTGCATAATATAACGACAAAGATTATGTAAAAAATTTACCAAAATAAGCAATAAGCATATACAAATATCATCATAAATATTCGAATTGGTGCTTTGTTTTGAAAAATATATTTTCACGTACTGTAAAACGACTCAAAAAAGAAAACGAAGCGGCATAAACTAACAGTTTTAAAACAATCTTTTATTTAAATATAAAGAAAATAAACTTTAAATTAATTCAAACCCATCAATTTATTACATTACACAATTTAATAATAATGTCCTCCAGACCGAATTTCGACCACGGCTGCCAGCTTCAACGGAGGTTATAAATCGGCGCAGGACAGAATTATAGTGCCCAAGTGTATGCACCTGTGAGTGCTCCTGACTTCGGGCAGATACTGAGAATTTCTTGACGAAAAAACTCAATAATTGATTTTTTGGCCCTATTCGAGATTCGAACCCAGGATCTCATGATCAGCAGTCGTACTAATACAACCACTAGACCAACGAGGCAGTCATTTTTTACATTACACAATTTATATGATATATAAGAAGTTGTCGCAAGATTTAACCGTGTACATTTTTACTATTAATTTATTTATGATTTTTTAGTTATTGCAGTTAATATGTTTTTACCCCATATCATCCCGTGGGTGTCATAAGAGACGACAGTGGGAACTGAACCAAGAGATGGGCGGCAGTATTATTCTAATAAACAACTCTAAATATTAAAAAAACTGCGGTTGCCAACCCGCTTGCCAAGCGTGGCAACTATGGCGAAATCCCCCCATATGAAGCAATCTGTTGGGAAAACCTATGTTCGGCAGTGGACGTTTAAAGGTTGTAATGGATTGTGGATGTATATTTCTTGGTCTATTCATTTCATTTAATGCGTCATTGTTGGTTTTTGGTCGCCATCTTAGATCCGCCATCTTGAATTTTTTATCACCAGCAATTGACACTAGTCAATCCTTACAACACTTGTTCGAGTATCATCAAACTATCCCTAACCTATGTCGCGTTATAACGCTTTAAAATTGGTGTTGTGGACATCTTGTTTTCCGCCATTTTGTTTTTATTAAACAACATCCAGAATTTTCCCAGAGCGCTGGTCGATATTAGTTAAGAAACGATCCCGCTTAGTCTTACCGTCTTAACTAGGATTTCATTTTATTCCTATTATTTTTAGCGAACCAACGGTTCAACTTATTATCATCATTTGAATCCACAACATGTTCATTTCATATCCATATCATGGGGGTGAATAAAAAATGTAGTCCGCCGTCTTGATATTTTTATTGCCAGGAGTTGACCCTTGTTCTCTACTACATTTATTCGAGTGCCACCAAACTATCCCTAACATTTGCCGAGCTGTAACTCTTTAAAATTATTACGGCGGCCATTTTGTATTCCGCTTTTTGTAGCCATTCCATCTCCATCATCAGATCAGCTATATATTATAATAATATTGCATTGTCATATTAGACGTTTGCCATTATGGATTTAGATTGACGTCATTTTACTTATTGTGTTTCACTTATCAAGTACTTTCAATTGATACCCATATCATAGGGGTTACTATGGAAATTATAATACACCATTTTTTTACGTCCACTGTTTTGAATTAGGAATGATGTCACTTTACGTATTATGTTTTACTCATCAATCACTTTTATTTGATACTCATATCATAGTGGTTACTATGGTAAATAGAAATCGTCATTATGTTACGTCCGCTATATTGGATTTACAATAACGTCAATTTATTTATTGTATTTCGCTTATCAAGTCCTTTTATTTCATACCCATATCATGGGTGTAGCTGTGGAAATGATAAATCGTCATTTTGTAACGTCCGCCATATTGGATTAAAAATGGCGTCATTAAATGATCGTGCATTGTCATAAAAACCAAAAGTGTTTGCCAAAATTTAGCTCGATAGCTGCAGTGGAAGTGGATGATATTGATTGCAAAATTCCAGGACATATAAAAGTGAAGTTAAATGAAAGCTTTTAATCATTAATTAAATAAAACTTTTAAAATAGAAACTCAGCAACAGTGTACAGAAATATTGAAGCCGTTAGAATTATTCTATTTAGTTAAGAAATTATTTTATTCTTTTTAGTTCTTTGAAGTAAACTTTTACTTTGTATTAAAAACTATTAAATTTTGTATCCACGGAATATCGAAAACTCAAATATTCGTATCGTACCAGTAATTACGAGCATAGGTTACGAGTATATTTAAGATTTCATCCCGTTTCTCTACCACGCCTTATGTTTAACTAAAATTTTATTGCGTATAATTTTAATTTGAAGTTTCGGGTGCTTTCAAATTCAAATTCAAATTTATTTTATTTGTGAATACAGGTAATGAGACAGAATAGATCTTTAAAAAGAAAATATGTTCGCTGCATTCAACCCTTAGGTATACAAATATTACAGTTACAATTTTATACAAC
>DWHP01007975.1:0-10730 GCA_018247895.1 Parnassius honrathi | reverse complement strand
AGTTCTTACCTCCGGACTTGACGGAGTGACCTGAAGGTGTACTTTAGTAATCGCTATTGGAACTGGTCGCCGAGTACCACTAGGTGTGCCGAGTTTAGGCTCGTTTTGTTAGGTATGATGAGTTCTTACCTCCGGACTTGAAGAAGTGACCTGAAGGTGTACTTTAGTAATCGCTAATGGAACTGGTCGCCGAGTACCACTAGGTGTAACGGCCCTGAGTTGCCCAGACGAAGGTCGACATGATTAGGGCCCAAAGTAATTCAACTCGACGAGCAACAGATGGGTGGGCCCGAATGGCTTATGGAGATTTATTATACATATGGCTATCAAGCCAACAAAATTCACCTAGTTCCGGAGTCGGGTCGACCACAAGGTGTCCGAGTTAAGTGGTGGTAGTGTGTGTGTGTATGTGTAAGAGAGATCGATCCGACTTCACCGAGGTAGACGGCCACACCCACTGTCGTTGCACTGCTTCAAAGTAAGCCCTCACTTCCGGGCGCCGAACTCCAGTCACTTAGCACATAGCTATAGTCTAAGAGTAACGCGACCTCCTTTCGAATAACTAAGTTTAGCGCTCAATCGAACAAGAAAAATCACTTCGTAATGTATCAAAATGCTACACAAGCCATACATCAGCGCCAATAACGGCATAAAAGTCATTTTAATCACTCCAATGTGTCCATGTTCGTTATCACCCATAGAAACAAACACAATAACGTAAGAAGGCGGTCGTAATGCAAAGAAATTATTATATTATTTCTCGCGAGCAAGCGAAGTTAAATTAATCACTCAATCTCAAATAAAGGCCTAAAAGTCACGTATATTAACGACAATAAGCTAACACGATAGCGGCCATCAAGCGCTTAACGAATTCAATTTAACTTCTCGAGGCGGCAGTCGCGCGGGCGACGCTCCAAAAGACTACTCATCTGGACTCGCTCGCAGCGCGCCGGCGCGGGCGATTCCCTCCCCGCGCTCCCCGCAATCAAACCGGTTCCCCGCTTGAAACGAGCGTAAACAATATATATATTTATAAAACACTGCTGACCAGGCAGACTTCGTTCTGCTATTTCTGATAACACTTAGTAAACCTTTAAAAAATTCTTAAATTCGTAATAAAAAATGTTGAGGGTCACTTATCGGAATAAAAATTATCCTATCTTTCAAATTGGAGTAAGAAACACATATTAGGCAAAATTTAACTGAAATCAGTTCAGTAGTTTAGAAGTTCATCGCGGAAAAACAATGTGACATGTAATTTTTATATACAAAGATAATATTTTTACAGGATGTTCAAATTCTGGGCTGTTCAAATTCAGAGTGTTCAAAATTGAGGGTGTTATTCGCAAATCCGATAAGGCCTGAATAACCAATTTAACTTTTGTCGGACTGCATGTCTGCTTGTGTGTCTGGGCTAATCTTTGAAATGGCTGAACCGACTGCGATGAAATTTTACGAAGAGTAACGGTCGCCACATACCGTCAGTTCAACTGATCAGTTCAAACTATAGCTGTTGATAACGAAAATCCAATATTTAAAAAAATATCAACAGTATTAGTTTGAACTGATCAGTTGGAATGATAAGTTAAACTGACCGTGTGTGGCGACCATAAGAGAGCAACGGCAAGAATGAATTCACTACATATATAGCCTATATTTTATCTAAAAAACTTGGTCTTGGATAGATAGATAGATAGATCTTTGTTCCGCAAAGTGTGTACCGCGGCACACTGGTGTACCGTGATCGTGATTAGTTGGTGTGCCGTGGAAAAATAAGGTTATCTTGTAAAATTACTTTTGGTAAGTAAGTAAGGGTAAGTAACATACCTACACAAATCACGCGAACGCACGGGCGAGGCGATTTGTTTCGTTCATCTAATTCTGAGGTTTCGTTAGGCACGGGCGACGGCGGCCGGCGCGTCGCGGGAGGCGGGGCGAAGGCTCCCCGCCCCGCTACCCGAACTCTCTGGCTCACCAGTCTGTCAGTATGAGCACGAATGCGCCGTTTTAATTCACCGCACGCTTTTGTTTCGTCGCATATTGTTATGCTTATTATTCTAAGCGTAAAATAAGTATTAAAATAGTGGATAAATTCATTAAACGTAGTGTAAGTTTGTCAGGTGAAAGTAATGAAGAAGAAAAAGAGTCAATGAAAAAGAAACCCAAAATTGTTCATCGAAAATATGACGAAAGCTACACAAAAAGCAAGCTACGTAATCGCCAACACGTTAGTTAAAGCTAAAAAGCTGCACTTTCTTGCTGAAACTGTAGTTTTACTTGTCTGCAAAGAAATTGTCAAGATAATGGTTAGACAAGAAGCTACTAAAAAAATTGAAAAACTACCTGCATCGGCAGAAACAATTTCATGTCGAATCAATGACATATCTAATGACATTAAATCGAAGTTGATTGAAAAATTGAGAGTTAGTGGAGTTTTTGCGCTACAAGTTAATGAGTCCAATGACATTAGTAGTCACGCGCATCTATCTCAAATGTTAGATACATTGATGGATGTGAATTAAAAGAGGACTTTTTTATTTTGTCTCCCACTGCCTAACCATACAACTGGTGAAGAAATATTTAAAGTAACGGACGAATTTTTCAATGAGCATAATTTGGAATGGCTTAACTGTATAAGTGTTTGCTCAGACGGCGCAGCGGCTATGACGGGAAAGGTTAAAGGCTTTACAGCTAAGGTTGCTGAAAAAAATCCTAATGTTCAAAAACAGTATTGTTTTCACATAGGGAAGCTCTTATGACGAAGTCTCTGCCTGACGATCTACTGCGCGTTCTTCAATAAATTATCAAAATCGTCAATTACATCAAGTCGCGACCGCTGATTTCTTGTCTTTTTAATGCACTGTGTCAAGACATGGGGGCAGATCATCAGTCACTTTTATTTCATACAGAGGTACGATGGCTTTTTCGCGGCAAAGTACTTTCCCGAATTTATGAGTTGAAAAATGAGACTGATATGTTTTTGCAGACCCAAGGTTCAGATTATGCACATTTATTTAAAAAAGAAGAATGGCTAGCAAAACTTGCATATCTGACGGATATATGTGGTCACTTAAATGAGGTCAATAAAAAATTGTAAGGCAGAAATTTCAATATTTTGACATCGTCGGATAAAACTGAAAGCTTTCGCGCCAAATTGGAACTATGGATCAGTCTTGCTACGAATGAAAATAACGAAATGTTCCCAAGTGCCATGGCAGCTGATCCAGAAAAAAGGGTGCAGGCCTTGATTGTCAAACACTTAAAGCTTCTTGCAGAGAAAATGAATTTCTATTTCCCTAAGCGTGATCTGCAACCTATGGACTGGGTTCGAAATCCATTCTCCGAGAACATTCCTTTTGGCCACTTACCAATAAATGAGTAGGAAGAATTGATAGAAATGAAAACGGATCGCACATTAAAATTAAAATTTTCTGAAACTTAGAACATTTTTGGCTATGTGTGAAAAATGAATATCCAATGCTTTCTAAGCATGCTATTGCAATGCTATTGCCGTTTGCAACGACCTATTTGAGTGAATTAGGATATTCGACTCTTACCACAATAAAAACCAAAAAAGGTAACGCCCCAGGACGATCGACGAATAAATGAGAGCAGCCTTTCAGCGATTACTTCAAATTTAGACCGTCTACGCTCAATTAAACAGTCTCATGTTTCGTATTAAATACCTTTTCTGAAATTTAATGTTTAGGTTTGTTGTTTAATAATAAAAGTTGATTAATATTACTTAAAAACTGTTTCTTAATTTGTGACGTCTACTATGTGCACCGGCTTTCGTGTTTTGGCGAAAATTTTCGCAGCACGTTAAGGAGTTGGGTTTTATAATGAAAAACTTGTAATGAGTAGAATGCGTAGAATGATTTATTGCCAAAATGTGCCTCCTTTTATCCAAAAAATGATCAAAATTTCCAAAATGTCTACACTAAAATATTAACAATTTGTAAATACGAACGAGTGGACGATGGCGCTCTTGGATTCTAAGAACGCGTTATTTTGCGCGGACGATACAAATTGATCCGAGCGCTCGCATTGGCTGGATCTGCAGTCACGTTGTGCATAGTACTAGATTCGTAAAGCAGCTCCTTTCAGAACTACATCATGCTGCATGCGGACACTATAATCACCGTTTCATAGCCTATTTTTTTGTTTTTCACGAGACGCAAAGTGTAGCCCTACTCGTTTCTGATAGTTTAAATAAAAAAAAGGATTTTTATTGACCTTGGAATAATACATATTGGTTTATCAATTGCCCTTTAGTGTATTTAGTGACTGAGGTTTTCAACAAGAAATGTGTATTGTATATTGATATATTTTTATTTATACCGGGTGTTACAAAACTACCCGTAAAGCCGAAAGGAGGTTAAATGAGGCCTTATAACGAGTCCATTTACAATGTTTAAGAACCGTAGTAACGCTGTTTAACATACCCCAAATAATATTATTATTTTTACTGATGTGCAAACCCTATTTCAGTAAAATTAAAGAGTAAACTACGCAGAATGTACCTAAATTTCTACCTAATTCGCGGAACAACAAAAAATTTAAAAGAACTAACCTAACGAAACAGCCTGAATGAACACTTACTTTTTCATAATAAACGTCAAATTTACAGAAACGGCTCAAAGTGTGCTCCGCCTTGCTCTATACACAACCTCGCTCGTCGGGATATGACTTGTGTGGCATTTCGCACCAACGTCGGTGTTCTTGATGCGAAAACCAACCTAACACGCTGTTCCATCTCGGCAACCGTTGGGCAATTGGAGAAATACATTCTGTCCTTCACATAACCCCACAAAAAAAAGTCAAAGGGTATGAAGTCCTGAGGACGAGCAGGCCATAGCACCGATCCTCCGCAGCCGATCCCTCCTCACGGAAAGCGAACGTTAAGATGTTCTCGTACGTTGTAAGCCGGAGCTCTGTCATGCTGAAATACCATGTTTCTTTAGTTCTCAAAGTAATCCCAGTCAGCCACAGGAAAGTCGTTAATCGTGTCTTCGAATTCCGTTTGTAAAAACGTTAGATAATTGCTACCGTTCAGACGTGATGGAATAATGACAGGACCGATGACATGCCCGCCATAAAGGCCAGCCCATACATTCAACCGCCACTGGTGTTGGAATCTGCCCTGCCGTGAAGCATATGGGTTCACGCGAGCCCGAACGTGATCGTTGTGCATATTTGAAAGTCCTGACCTCGTGAATGTTGCCTCGTCCGTCCAAAGAACATAGCTTACGTAATTAGGGTTTTCCTCTAACTGCCTGAGGTACCACTCGCAGAAGTTCCTTCCGGGTGCGAAATCGGAGCGTATCACCCCCTGTGTACGGCGGTAGTGATAAGGGTGATGACTGTCATCACGTAGAATTCGCCAAACTGCAACATGGTTTATGTCGAATCTTGTTCCGGCTCGCTTCGTACTTGTGGTTGGCTCTTCTTCAAATGCTCCAACACCATTTCAGCCTGCCTGGCGCCGACTCTGCTTGGACGTCCACTTCCAGCAGACCGATGAAAGGAGCCGGTGGAATATAGTCTTTACGTGTTCAGAAAACACCGGTATGAAGGCAGCCGTTGCTGTTTAGTGGGGGTCTTCCATCGACAAATCGTTGCCGATACAGTTCGTGAGCACGAATTAAATTATTATCTTCATGACCTACGCATAACATAGTAATATTCCGAGTTAGAAAGCATCGTTATTTTGCAAAAGAAAAGTTGGAAAAAAACTCGAAACTGTTGTAGGATGTCGATTAGAAGATTTGAAAATGACAACATATTTTTTTTACAACTCGACATTTTTTTAAAACAGTACTTGAGTATAAAGACATCATTGTATTGAGGTAGCAAGCATTTACGAATGAAAAATAGAAAAAGTATTAAAGTAGACAATTATTAGGTAAAATAGGTACGTAGGCCTTTCTGTTAAATAATCTGGTTCCCTAACATGACAGCGTACTAGGGTTGACAATATTTTTGTCTTTGATAATTAATTCTATTTTTACGGGGTATTTTTAACACATTGTATAAAATAAAAATATATTAATATACGATCGATATGATTATAATATGACTGCTTATTGGATATTCCCCCATTTGTGGGAAATGGGGCGTGAGGTGAATGTTATAGTATATAGTAAATGGTACGTAACCGGAAGATTGAATCTAAAAAGTTAATTGCAAATTTTTAGTGTTATCTTGTAGAGGAAACAAAATTACAATTTGATAAAAATGTTAAAATTAAGTTTATTCGTAGGTCATTGAATAAAAATTTTTCGTCGTATTTTATCGTATCTACTTATCGTATCTATTTTTACATTAAGCCAAGTACAAATTTAAAAACGACACTATTTCCGGCTTACCGGTATCGGTAAAATTTTGTTACGTCTCTGGTACTTGCAATATCTTTTGTTTTCGCCACATCAATATTCCTTAGTTTTTATTTCTAGTATTCACAAAATATAAATGGTTTCAACTTAGTGGTAGGACATGCCTCCTTTAAAGAGACAGATCAATAATGTTAAATGGGGTGACTCTCTGTCCGGTGACTACTCGCTGACTTGTGGAGTAAGGCATGGGGAGGGGGGTTTATCTCACCCAATTTCTTTAACATCTATGTGAATGAGTTAATCGTAGAGCTGAGCGGAACCCCAGTCGGACTTAGGCTTGGTAACCGTTATGTTAACAACCTAAGTAACGCTGACGATATGGTTCTGCTCAGCCCTACAATCAAAGAAATTAATATCTATATGCGAAAAATTTGCTAACGATCATAATTTAATTTATAACGCAAAAAAGAGGGAGATGGTGATTTTTAAAGCGGGTAAGGGCCCAACTAATGTACCTGCGCACGTGGCCGGTCAAACCGTTAAAATAGTTCAAACGTTCAAATACCTCGGTCACATAGTGACAGCGAACAGAAAAGATGATTGTGATTGCCAGGAGGTTTGTTAAATCGTCCAAGGAAGTTAAGACTATGCTCTTCCAAACGTACTGTCAGTCTTTCTACACCTGTCAGCTCTGAACTGAATATGCGGGGAGATCTTTGAATGGTATTCGTGTACAATATAATAACATCTTTAGAATGATTATGGGTCTCAAACGCTATTGCAGTGCTTCAGGCATGTTTGCCGAAATACGGATAAATACGTTTAATGCCATTCAAAGGTTCAGAATCGCATCATTCATGTCCAGGGTTGGTGAGTGTAGAAACAATACAATAATCAGTGAGTTTGCGGTAAGAATGCCGGCCACAGCCTTTTATCAAAAATGGCTTAAGATAGCTGCTTGACGTGATGGTTTAGACTTAGATATTATTATAATATTATCATTTATTAATTTTTAATTTTTTTGTAACTATGTTCTGTATTGTCTTTTTTTGTTGGTAATTTTTACGGGTGCAATATGTCTGAAATAAAGAGAATGTATTTATTATTTATTTACTTATAACTCACTGAGCGACCTTGAACTTCCTCATACGGCCGGCAGTGAAAGACCACTTGTTGTACAATCTAGATAGAGTGACGACCTGGTATGACATCTAGGAAGTTAATGGATGCTGGCATTCCTTGGGGAAGCCCAGGTACAGCAGTGGACTTGTGACGAGCTGTAATGATGATGATGATGATGATGATGCCTTTTGGAATTTTTTACGTTCAGCTAGGACAATTAGTCGGAACCAAAATACAGCCATCGCACAGAAATATCCTCGTAGTTATAGTTTTAATAAAGACATTGTTGAAAAACTAGGTTCGAAATTCATTAAAATCATCAATGTATCAAGTCCTAAATTAGTCTGTAACTCCGAGGTATCGTTACCTATACTGTATTACCGTGAGGATCTGCAGCTAGATTGGAATCCATATTCATTTTACAAAAGCGAGCGATACTGGCAATCTAAAATATGGAACCTAAGGAGTAACTATGTGATCTTTTCAATAGGACTAATAATTTAACAGTCACCTCATTGTTTATAACAAAATCTATACGAAAAATATAAATTTATTTAATAAAAACTAGATGTTTCTAAATTTAGACTGGCTAAAACTAGACAGTTTTCTGTGAGTGAATGCATTTTTTTTAAATAAAATTTCTAAAAATATAGTATATCTGACATAAAATGTTATTAGATTTTGTCGTACTTTACGTAACTCTCCAATTTAAATATTTAAGCTTAAAATATAGAATTGCTGTTTTATATCGGCAAATTCCAATATCATATTTTCTAAGAAAAATTATATATTCATTTTCAATCGAATCATATACACTCATTATCTACAAATTTAAAAGGAAGATATAATTTATGCCTATGCAATTGAACTTTGGGGATCTGGACTCCATCAAGTCCATGAAGGCATTTTTATAAATAAATTATTATATTTTCCTGCGTGGTGCCAGTGTAGACTTATGGATCGGAGACGTGGTCTTTCACTGCTTGTTATATCATTGTGCAGTAATGGTGAAGATCGATTGACGAATCGGAGTTGATTTTCATTCATTATAATTCCGGTATTTGACCAGGATTTTTTATCCATCGTAGAGAATTCCATTTTCATCACATATCACAATTCGGTACAAAAATTCTTCATATCTATCACTGCTCATTAAAACAAGACAAGCTTCAACTTGTTTCTCGGGTTTTTTATTGTATTAATTTGGTGCAAATGAACCAATGTTGGTGGTAAACTAACGTCAAACCCTGGCGACAATTTCTTAATTGTTTGATAAGGATCAGCTCCCACTTCAACTTGAAATTCATCGTAATTTACCGTTTTAGCTCATTATAAAAAGTAAAAAATAAAGTTGATTTGAGATCAAGCCGATACGTATACTAATAACAAATAGAAGTAACTCAATGGAAATAGCTTGAAAACCGACAGCCAATAAGGTTCTCGTCTAGGAGTAAAAAAAAACAATGATAATTTCATAAATAAAAACATTGTCAATTAAAAAGATAATATAAACAACCAACAGGATAACTTAGGCAATTTATTAAACTTAAGTAAAATATAATTATCATAGACATTCCAATTTATGTAAATATTTTATATCTAAAACGGAGAACCTTTCAAGATGAGATCATGATATACCTCATAAAACTAAAAGTAACTGGATAAAGTTTAGTTTAGGTATAATTTTAGCTATTTTCTCGATAAAATTTAAAAAGCCTAAAAATTACAAAAATTTGAAAATATATTATTGTAACACAAAATAAGTACAAATATGACTGACACAAGTAAATCCATTCATTCTCTTCACTAATGTAATAAAACTAAAAATTTCAATTTATAAATGTTTTTAACATCTGCAACGTGTTCGCGTATAAGAAAAATTCTCAAGTTATGGAGGGTGTTCGTGTATAGATTGCTTGTATATTGGGGAACTGCAAGAGACGCATACGCAAGATCGTACATATACTGAAGGTCGTATATATGGGATGGTCGGGTGATCGACTACTTATAGTACTATTGCACAATGTGTAGTCCTATATTAAGGACTTATGATAGTAAGGTCTATTATACTAAAGCATTATTGTAGAAGGTCTCTATGATGAATTAGCATTACAATACTAGAGTTATGGGTTGAAGTCCCATATATTAAAGACTTATGATAGCAAGGTTTGTGATATAAAAGCATTATTATAAAAGGTCTCTATGATGGATAAGCATTACAATTGTAAAGTGAAGTCCCATATATTAAAGACATAATAGTAAGGTATGATACAAAAGCATTATTATAGGAGGTATCTACGAATTATGATAGATAGTATAATTATGGCCTGAAGTCCTATATATTAAAGACGTATATAGTAAGGTCTATGAAATAAAGCAAATATGTGGGAGGTCTCAAATATGTAAAAGCATTATATTAATAGAAATGGGACTTGAAAAGCATTATTATAGTAGCGTGTATACTGCATCACAAGCGACCGAGACCAAGGTAAACTTGGACTCGTTAATGGATGTGTCCTAGACATATCATCTTAATGCTGGTGGTAAGCGGATTTATTGTAGCAATACGGCCTTCTCGTAGATATCGTACATCCATACCATTTGTTAGTGGCGTCGTAGCGCATAGCGATGCGTCGTCTATCTTTCGGGTTGGGATGAGTGTGTTTGGTAGCACTTTTAAGTGTAACAAGCATACTCAACTTCATGTGTTAGCACTATATGTGGAGTTTTGTCCATCGGCGTCTTAGTAGCGTGCTACTATGATACGTTGATGTCGTTTTTAGTTAACAATATAAATTTTATTACCAACGTCGATAGGGATCATGTGGGTGTGTTGTGAAGGGGCACCATTCGTATGATAGTTGCATTGATGCTTACTGCTACTTGCGGTATTGCGCCTTGTGATGGATCCGCGCTTGTCGACGCGTTCTTGTCGTTCTGGTCTATGGAGGTATGCGGGTGGGGATGTCTGCTGGGATGTATTGGGGACCTTGGGATGGTGTAAGCCCGACGATAGTCGTATTGATGCGTTCTGCAACATTGCCTCTGCGATGGTCGTTTGGTGAGACGCTATTGCGCTCTCTGCGTCTTGGTTTGACTCATACTTAAGTAGCTTTGCCCAAGTCAGGTTCCTTCATTACGGGGCTGCAGACGGGGCTTGGTTGGTAGGGCATATGTATCGACTTCATGCGGGTGGTAGCTGGAGGGAGGATCTGAGGAGACTCTCAAGGCTGCGGCCGAAAGCCGCACAACGTGGGACCCCATTCCCTTGAG
>DWHP01007974.1:0-10731 GCA_018247895.1 Parnassius honrathi | reverse complement strand
AACAATTACTTGTAGGCCATACAAATACTTGTTCCGTGCGGGATTCGAACCCGCAGCCCCCAGCGCAGCCACTCATTGCTAAGCCACTGCGCCATGAAGCCGTCAAATATAATATAATAATATCTATATCACTTCGATAGCTCGTTGTAAATATTCGGTTTTACTTATGTGCCACCAGCAGCGCGTCATTGGAGCGTGCCGCTCCGCTTTCCGCGTCCCTCCCATCCGCGAGGAATGTGTTTTCACTGTTGTATCTCAATACCACTCTTCCGTGTTAAGATCTTTTGAAAACTTTTCCCAGCCTGTAATAGATATATTTCGGTGATTCTAATTTTTTCTTAGAGAATTACGCAATTGATATAAAAAATCTCATAAAAATGCACCTGTTGCATTTTTGTATACAAAAGAAAATCGACATACACAATGCACGAAGCTATTTCCATCATCATCATTATCATCATCAGCATTACAGCTCTTAACAAGTTCACTGCTAAACATAGACCTCGCTGAAGGAATGACACAAAGTGCGGTCCTGAGCCACATGGATCCATTGACTTCCAGCTAATTCCATGTGCTCCGTTTATTGAGTAGAAAATATTATAACATGATCTATTTATTTATTTATTAACAATTTTAATCCATATGTAGAAAAGGTGGTCTTACTACTCTGAAAATCATCTCTAGCAGACAACCTTCAGCATATAGCAACATGTACAAAGTCCTTTTCTAATTCTAATTTGCCGATCTCAGAATCAGCTAAAAACATGCCACCCAAGTAAATAGTTAATATACATTATTGCATCTTGTATGGTATCACATAAAAAATTCATTCGAAATATAAATTTTTATATGAATTTCTATATAAAACGTATCTTATAATGTTTAGATCACCGCTGTCAAGTTCACTGATTTATTTTAAAAATTACTTAAACGTGTGATGTTTATTTAGAGAGCCTTATATAAGATTTATTTAAAACTCATTACAGAATTCTGACAATTTACAGATGTTTTATTACCTAAGGTTTATAACCTTGCCAACTGCTTATATCGAGGTCTACAATATTAGGAGTCGCCGGTAGTAATATGTATGCCCAAGCATTACACAACAGCTGGCGTATGTTGCAAAAGTTATCTGCTGCCGGCGGCTGTAACTGGTTGACTTACTAATTGGCCTCTCATTAAGCCGACCGTATTGAATCTGATAAGAGGCTGCTTCTAAATTGTGTTTATACTAGTTAAACCCCGCAGACGTTGTCCTGCCAGTTTACGTTTTTTTTATTTTAATGCATACAATTTATTTAATTAATTGCTGTGCTTGATTGAAAAAAGCAAATAAAATACAAAAATTTAAATTTTGTTTGTTTCTAATTGTTTTTTTTAAATTTTATGAACCAATTTTCATGGTGATCGATTAAATAGATATTGAGTTAAACGATTTCATATATACATAGCCAAACGATACACCTTTCAAAACCGTAATTAATAATTAAAAGCTGAACACAAATCAAGTCACTATTGTTGGAAGATATTTGGTACGTATGCTACGAACAGTAACGGTACATAACCGAATGGTTTAACTATCGCAGCATTGTAAATGAGCAAACAAATTATTATTTACAATTCAAATTGCAAAAATTTGAAGAAATAATTATTTCATGGGCATGTAAAATCTGACAAAATACACATCTTCAATAATGATGTTGTAGGCGTTTGCCCTGCAGACGATCCTTTTTGGTTTCTTTAACTTTAACTTTCTTGAAAGATTTTATGTCTTTACATTTAAAAGCATAATTTACCCTAAAACGAAAAAAATCTTTTATTAATATTAACTACTCTTGTTATAGTTCTTTTATATTCTATTTGCTGAAGAGAAATACATATGATCTTATCATAAAGTGACACGCGGAAGTCAACAAAATTATTTATTTACTTAAACTTTGTAGCACAAAAATGTACAAAGCGAACTTAAAGCGTTCTTTACCAGTCATTATACAAATAGCTTCCGATTATTAATAGGCTTGAAAAGGAAAGGGCAGCATTCAATGCGGAAATAAATGTATATTATGTGGTATTATATGTCGACGTATTCAATGTAAAAACTTGATATCTTGAATAGGTTCAAGATACTCAAGTCGGTATCCAAAGTTAAGAGCTATGTAATAGAATACACTACTCATATATATCAGCATATATCAGCCCGTATGGGTATCGTAAGAACTTAAAGAAGGCAATCAAACTTAAAACGAAAATAATAAATAAAAAAATTAAAATAAGAACCACCTTAAATAACAAAAGCAAAAAGAATATAAACCGTTACCGATAACAGTTAATTTCCACAGACTATCAAAAGTCCTCTGCTTAATATAGGCCTCCCCCAAAGATTGCTTCATAGGTCGCTTACCAAACGTCGCAACTTAGGTATACATCCCGTATGTATTATTGCGACGTTTGGTAAGCGGGTTGTCAACCGCAGTTTTTTTCATTTTTAGTCGTTATTGGGAAGACGCTGCTGCCCATCTCCTGATTTGTTTCCCTGTGTCGCCTCTTGTGACACCCACGGGAAGATATATGGTAGTGAATACACGGTAAATAAATATCATAAAAGGCAAATATCCCTCCTATATCCCGATCTATGAGTAATCCCATGTCCAACAACAGACTTTTGATAGGCTGTGGAATTTGAATGGAATTGACTTCAGTTGGTTAACTCACCAAGATTTTAAAGAATTTAAAGAGAAAGATAAGATCAGGTACGGAATCATAGTATCATTACCAGTATATATGCATCTATTTTCGTAAAGAGAATTTGTAAAATATCAAATTGGAACAATCAAACTGGAACAAAATGGAACAATCAAACACCTTTTATAAAAAAGAAGAAATAACAAAATTGTAAAATAATATAATGAGTTTATTATAAGAATTCTATAATTTTCTGCAATATTATTATAGACGTGAGTTTCGAATTTATTGTACCCTTATATTTTTAAATGAACGTTTAATGATAAGTTTATTGAGAAAAAATATTTAATATTATATATTTCTTATTAACGGTTTTTAATGTTCACAATGTCATTTGTATGTTAACAGCTGTTATAGATTATTAAAGCGTCTGTCATAAATTGTTTTAAGTTGATTAAAAGTGATCGTTCGTAAACCTTAAAAAAAGGTCCAAGTGATTTTACGTAAATACATTTATTAGGATTATTTAGCTATCTGTGCGTATTCAATGTCAGGAAATACGTTAATCGAGTCTTTACATGAAAAAATAATTCGAACGGTTAAAACCGGAAGTTTTTTGCTTGTCATTTCATCACCTTATATGGATTTCGTGATACATACGAAGAAACCAGTGTATAAAATACCGTAGTTAATTGATGCACATGACTCTAAATTACAGGAACACTAAATGTAGTTCGTTTGGTCGTAATTTTCTTTATAACCCGTTATAATAAATACTTAACACGAGTCTTCCTTGTTTAACTTGGAACAAGTGTTATTATATGACTTCTTTGTTATTTCCTTTAGCTAGACGTGAACTCCCTTAATAGGGAGGAAGTGTGAGTGTGGTCATTTCAAATTTTGCCATAGCAACACGGTAGACAGAATAGCGATTGCAGAATGAGACATAATTCACTTTTGACTCTGTTCCCATTCGCCGGTTCGATAAGTGATAATTATTCCAACATCGGACAAATGAGCACACAGTCCACCTGGTGGTAAGTGTATGCTGTGACCCGTAGATAGCTTCAATTAAGAATAAAAATGCGGATGCGTTGTCACCACAGAGGATTAAGGTGGAATGCCTCGTTTCCAGTAAAAAAGGGTCTCCGGATCTACACTCACCATACGAAACACAGCAGTATAAAGCTGCTATTTTACGCTGGTATTCTGTGAGCCTGTGGTCGTGCTGCAACCATAATATAACTGCAGCATGACTCTACCACGTAAAAGTATAATATAGTGGTTATACGGTGATAAATTCCCTTTCGCGGCTATCGATATGTGCGAAACGTAGAAAAGTTTACGATACCTAGTAATCGAACATTTAGATGGCGCAGTTGTTGTGAAATTAATATTTATATATTAGTAAGTGACGGAATGATATACTCTAGGCGATTGTTGGTAATTCTAGATTGTATTATTCTAGATAGTACTCCCCTCCCCCAGCTTACCTATTACTGTCACCAAATAGTAGTGAGAGCTCTGCTGTACATCGGCCTGTGTTGCATATCATCTTAGTCTCAGAAGTGACAACGCATTTGTAGTTTTCTTTAATTTTAGTTGGCTGCAGCTGTCGCTTACCATCACGTGGGATGTAAGATCGATTGTCACTTACATAAATAATACTTAAATAATTTAAAAAACCTAACTGTGTCAAAAAGTGTACTAAAAAGAGAAAAAGAAATACACCATATGTCACTCTGATAATTAAAACTAATCTAACGATACCTCATATGTTAAAATCCATTAAGTCGTTTAGGCTGCAGACCGTGCCAAAAAATAGACATACATTATATATACTATCGAAAACATTACCCTCTTTCTGTGAGAGCCGGGTAAAATATAGTTGTCACTGTTGTAAGCTGTGTTTAATTTACGTACCATGCCGATCGTTTTGATTGCCATAAGCAGAAAAACGTGACGGTGGCTCCGACGAACAACAAAATGGTTACGTGGATATATTTATGTAAGTTCAATCAACCCTGAATTTACGGTCAGCGTTTACTTTACTTTAAATTATTATTTTAAATGCTCGTTAAATTTGCAAGATTGCTCATACGCTGTTGTCGTCATCAAGAATGTGAAAACATGAAACGATCGAGACATTACTCGTTTTTTTTATAGAATAAGGGTGACGAGCACACAGTTCACCTAATGGTAAGTGGATCATGTGACATATAGACGTCTACAACTATTCTCCATTAAATATCAAAACACAAATGCGTTGTTACTCCTGTGGACTTAGAATGCCTCACTAGTAAAAAGGGTCTCTGGTTCTCTACACTCACCATAAGAAACACAGTAGCATTAAGCTGCTATTTTCGCTCGTATTTTGAGATCGCCTGGTCCTACCCTGGTTGAGCTAACCTATTCGTGCTACAACCATATTTATAGCTGCAGCGTGGCTCTACCACGTTCATGTTCATTTTTGTTCTCAACAAATTATTTATACATTTGTTTTTATATTCAATAGACTTGAACAGTTCATTTAAACATAGTAAAACAAGTAAAGTAGTAAAGTAATGTAAAGTAAAGCCTTTATATAAAAATAGTCCATAATAATAGGTACCTGAACCGAGAATAAACCTGTAACACAGGTATTCCATTCGGTTTTTTTTTGGAATTCGATTCCACTACGAGTAATAGCTAAAATATAAAATATTTTCTGTTTCTAAGTAACCAACTAATTCGACTATAAATAAATTATCAACGTCGTGTTTCTGTTAAAGTCAATTAAGTAAAATGCTTTTAAAATGGTATGACTAATATGAGAAACGTGTAGAACTCACACTTACGATATTTAAGTTATTGTAAATATTATGTTCCCGTAAAATTAACTACTGAAAAAATTACGTAAGCTGTGCTTCATTTAACAAAAGTAATTACGAAATTTGAACGCGCCTTAAACTTGAAATAGGGATGCAATTTAAGTGTTTAATTTGATATGCTCCTAATTCTGAAAATAAAAATAACTGTTACAAGAGACCGAGAAAGGAGTACACAAATGTATCTTGATGATGGGAAATTTCTTTAGTTTAATAAAAAATAGAGCTACGGATGTGATTTAGTATAGTAATATTTACTTAATAAAAGTAGTTTACTCTGGTAGTCGATAAAAAATATTAAGCAAAATTCATAAATCATTAAAGTAACAACGCGGAAGGGTTTGTAATATATGAGAAGCAAAAAAAAGAACCGGATTTTGTACAAATGTCACATGGGTACGGCTCTAGGTAGCATAAATCGACTATTATATAGTAGGGGTTACGTTAAGATACGCCATTATAATTTTATATCTTAAAATATAATCATGAAATTGTTTTTAAAACGGGCTTTTATTTCCTTTTACCTTCATACAAGTAATTTAGTATTCGGTTCCTCTAATAGGATAAATCAGTCTGTGCTGTTTTATGTTTACAAATAATTAGGCATTTACGCGATTTGTGCAGTGGCTAATTGATTTATTAAGATTTTAATGTGAGACGCTTTAATCTTGTTATAATGGTCGGACTTAAATGTTTGTTGTATTAGATAAAAACCCTAGCAGGTGTAAGAAAAGTAAACATCAACAACAATTATCCTCGCCGGTTAAGCCGATCCATTCTTGCTGTAACCATAAAATAGCTCCAGTGCAGTGTTACCACTTTAAGAGCTTCTGTTCGGCCTATGAACTCTACAGTTAAGGTCAAGTACCAGTACCTGCACTGCTATGTTTCGGTCAGAAGCCTAGAGAGAACCAGTTTATTAATAGGCTTTGACGCATTCTGTATCAGTTCTGGTAGGTGAGAACGCATCTGTAGCGTTCTTTGTTTTGAATTTTGCAAGTGTGAATGGGCTGTGGCCACAAATAACGTAAAATCGTCTGCTACTTCAGTATTTTGTCATCATTCTTAATGAACAACTGAAGTAATTTTCCAAAAATATTAATAAATAAACCTAGTAATTTGTGTTGTTATTTTGGTATCATAATATTTTGTTTCATATACTTAAAGCAGCATTCGTTTTTTGGGGTCAGTCTATAAAATATAACTATATATTGTTTCGGTAAAAGTTGGGCATGCACAATGGCCTTGTCTCATACACCCGACATTTATTAGGTTTGAATATTCGTTACACCTCTGGTCTATTTACTTATTGCAAATGACAGATCTGGACCGCCTAAAACGTTGCAAGGTCGTCAAATAACTGGTTTGTTAATTAAGGCTTTATTACTTGAGTTGCAATGCAAACATTTCAATAAAATTTATAGTTCAGCGGTTGGCTATAGGAAACAACTATCAATATGGCCTAGAAATGTTAGTTACGTGAAATTTTTATGTGTTGGTAGTCTCATTCATAAAGGAGAAATGTTAAAAATTTGGGAAATCTATTTGTTAATAAAAATAACTTAAATTTGATAAAAACTAAAAGTCAACTTCAAAGAACTAAAAAGAATAAAATCATTTCACATTCTAAAGTCGGTGATAAGACATGGTTAGAAGGGTCAAAGTCTCGACTCAACACTTACGGTAGCCTTTTTTTAAGTAGTTAATATTAAAAAACTTCATTCCATATGTTTACTACTTTACGGACCACAACTGGCGGTTTTGTTTACCATTGAAATATATCTTTTTATTAAAAAAAAACACATTAAAATCGGTTCACTAAAACTTTGACTTTAAGAATTATGTTAATATAATGTTAATGTTGTTTATTTTTTCAGGTAATAATAATATAAAAATATTAGCATCGCGGTGACTGCACACGGGGTCAACTACGCAATTGTAATTGGTACTGACGTGAGTGAACCGACTATATTCCTTAATGTTACATCTATTCTGAATTTAGAATTATGTTGTTTAAGTAGCTCTTTACCATGTAATGACGGTGCACGAATATCAACTGCCCGATATCGTCCTAGGGGTAGGGAAACAAATCAGGAGATGAGTGAGCGTCTTCCTAATAACGACTAAAATTAAACAGCAGCGGTTGCGAACCCACTTGCCGAGCGTGGCAGCTATGTCGAATATCCCCCCTATCAGGCACTTTATAACCTTAACAGGACGTCAGCAGTGGACTTTAATAGGATATAATGGTAACTGCAAGCAGCGTGTCTACGATTAAGCACTATTAAGTCGATAACTGTAAATGAAAAATCTTCATCACCAGTCGGTAGGTCCACATCCAGCTGTGGACTATTCCAAATAGCTGGATATGGACCTTACCCGCTGTAAGGACGATTTTCCATTACCTACACGGGTGGTATGCAGATTGTTTTTTTATAGACTAAGGGTGACAAACGAGCACACAGTCCACCTGATTGTAAGTGGATACTGTAGCCCATAGACATTTACATATATCCCCGATATCACGAATCAAAATGCAGATGCATTGTCACCCATAAGGACTAAGATGGAATGCCTCTTTTCCAGTAAATAATATGTTCTCCGGTCCTCTACACTCATCATACGAAACACAGCAGTATTAAACTGCTATTTTACGCTGGTATTCTGTGAGAACGTAGACCTTCCCCGGTCGAACCGACCCGTTCGTGCTACAACTATGCTACAAATGTATCTGCGGCATGGCTTTATCACGTATAGCATTTTTGTCTGTCTACCATGTATAGCATCATTGTCTACCGGAGATCCGGATCCTCTCGCGCTTTCAAGGTTAATCGCCGTCAATAGACTAGGTATTTTAAAGTTGGCTTACTGGCAGTGTCCAAAGTTGCTTCTTATAGCACCCACAGGTTAAAATGGCGTGGTCGTTTGCTGCTTTAACCACTATTTAGAAATAAATTGAATGGTACATTCAAAAATATATGGTGGATACAAAAATACATTCCATGAAATGATTAAATTTAACATATTAATTCTTTAATATAATTTTCGGTTCAAACAATGTAAAGAGCGAAAAAACTTTTACTGTCTTCACTAGTCTGCAAAGAAGAGAATTCTTCACAAGCTGATGAATATGAATATTGTTCACGGAACTCTCCCATAGCTACGTCAAACTCATCATGATCCATCTATCTAGGATTGCCGTTGAAAGTACAAGGAATATCTTTAGACTGGTCTTTCGGAAATCGTGTTTTAATACATTTATTTTAGGTTATAGATCTTTTTGGCGTTTCCCAAATTTAAATTTATAATACCTAAGTTTTTTCTCTCTCTAACGCTGTCACCTCACGGGAAAAATAAATTTACGGATGCAAATCGTTAAAAGCATATTGTTCTATTTTTTTTAACATAAATGCTATAAAAAGTTATTATATGTTGAATGCATTTCAACGTGTTTGGCTTGAGAAATTCTAGGATTTGCTAGCCCAAACATCTACATGGAATATATTCATGTCGGACGGAACTAGTTGTCTGTTTTTTGCTTCGGTCTGGGTCGAAACATACGTGTACCTTGCTGGCAGCTTGTGTACGAGTACCAGTCAACATTTAATTTATTATTGCAACGCTCGTGTTACTGCTCTATGTACGAAGTGCCTACGCGGAAGTCACTCACGGGTGTAATGCTACAGATACGTGTATAATGGCTTTACGACCTTCAGCGAATGCGAACCTTTACTCTAGAACGGAACATTCATTTTACTTCATATTCGGACAGTTATTATTATTGAAAAATTGTTTCCTTATATCGCAGTAAATATATCCAAGTAAATACTTTGATACGGACTGATTAAACCGTTGATTATTTTATGATATTTTGGATATATTTTCGTAGACATTTAATAGCCTTATAATACATTTATCAATGCCGCTTAAGTCTGCCTAGTATCACACGTGTGTTAGTATCTTTTTACCTTATTTTGAGTCAGTTCAGTTCACGTAATACATTATAACTGAAGGCTGTGAGGCACTCCATCTTAGACAACACATATGTGGTAACAACACATATGAAAACATCTTTGCTTAAATTTACTTGCAGGTTTTCTTGGGCTACAATAGTCCCTTACGATCAGGTGGGCTGTTATAGGTAATGTCACGGGTTTAAAAGCATGTACTTGATGCACTTGCTGATTGCTTGATGCAGAAGTAATTTTTTGTGTCGACTACCGTCGAGCATACAAATTATTTTGTGTTTATATTTATTATTAAAGCGTTTTTCGTTTTTTTTTTAAATTTAGTATTTATTATTGGAACATTCATACAACATTATCTTCTGAGTTGTATAAAATGTCAACATGATCTACTTAAAGATTTTCTCTAGTTATCCCATATGTAACCTATATAATGATGTATTAGATTATTGTAGTAAATAGCTTTAGTGTGTTCGATCCTAGTAATGAATTTTGTGCGAGAACGTACGCATGCGCATCTGCTTATCCCTGTTACATTTGCTCGTACATCGGGGACAGTGCTGGTGCAGGCGATGACTTTCACAACACCTACCAACCCAATAGCCACAAATTTTGACTCCGATTAGGAATTAAACCTAGAATCCAAAACTCACTAGGTTCTTTTCACATTTACTTTTTTCTCCAAGAAAAAAATATTAACGGAGATGCAGAGTGATATAGGAAAAGAATATCGCTATACAATGTATTATTTCTTCAGGTAAATGATTGACAAAAAATGTTGGTTAAGAAGACAAAGAAAATATGTGTCATAAATGTTTTATAGAAACACATTACCTCTTTTAACTTTTTGTCACAGGATGACCTAACCTACCACGCTAGTTGTATTATAAAATAAATTTAGTGACCGGTTTAAAAAAGAGGAAAATCAAAAAGTATTTAAAAAAAGAAGAAAGCGACAGTAGCCCAATTAATGGCAGGGCGCGTATCGCAAACTCAAAAAAGTCGTGGGTTCGAATCCATTTGTCTACTGTTCAAGCCATTTGAATACTGTCGTGAACCACTCCTAACACAAGCGTTCTAGCTTACCAGCAGCGGTTAAAAGGAATATTAGTAATGTTAATTAATAAGATTACTAATATATTTATAAAAAATTAAAAAAAAAGACATGAACAGCAGGATTTTCCTGGTAACAATTTAAAATAATACGAGAGCTGTGG
>DWHP01007973.1:0-10731 GCA_018247895.1 Parnassius honrathi | reverse complement strand
CGACCTGGCGACACGCGTCCCGATATTAAAAGACAGTAGAAGGCATTTCTATTGTCTTATTATTTAGATTTCTGTGGCTGCAACTCATTGCTAAGCCACTGCCACGGAGTTGTCAATTTATTAAAATTTTTGATTGTCTACGATTTTTTGTCTGAACTATCAAGGCAACGTAACCACGTCATGTTTTTTTCTCTTTGTATTTAATAATAGATATAATAAATTATTTTTACGAGTAAATTAAATATGCTTACGTTTTGGGATGGGGTTTCGGGGTATTCGCGTCAGAACCAACCACAGCACCTGGATGCTTGGCGGTCCACTACTGTGCGTTTTAATAGGACTTTTCTTTCTGGTACGACTTCTTTGTGGAATTATTTACCACCGGTTATTTTCCCGAATCCACACGACTTAGAGACCTTCAAGAAATGAGCTTACTTTTTTTATAGGATAGGGTGACAAACGAGCACACAGTCCATCTGATGGTAAGTAGTTGCTGTGGCCCATAGAAATCTACATCTATTCTCGATTACGAATCAAAATGCAGATATGTTGTCACCCGTGAGGAATAAGATGAAATGCCTCATTTCCAGTAAAACGGGTCTCCGGTTCTCTATTATCACCATACGAAACACAGCAGCATTAAACTACTATTTTACGCTGATATTATGTGAAAGCAAAAAGGCCAGCAATGAACCTGCATTTACTCTAGTTTTGCAGTTGTTCATGGACGGCGATTAACACTTTACCATTATATGAGCCGCATGCACGTTTGGCCCCTTTCTATATAAGAAAAACTTTAGAATAAAAAACATTTATAGTCAGAAATAAATAGCATTGATTATATTCTCTTTGGTGAACAATTTATTGCATTTCTAACAATTCTTGCATATCTCTCACATTCATAATCGATGAATTTTCGATTGTAAAATATGAGCGATCTTTCATCAACCTTGAAGGTAAGCTAGAGCGGACGCTTTTTACATCTCACAGCTGAGGACATGTCTCCTCTCAACTATGAGTGGGTTATGCAGCAATTCATCCGTTAGTATGCTCCAGTCCGTGATGTTGAACTATAAATGTCCACAAACTGTTTTATATCTCAAAACATGAAGGTTTTCCCAGCGATGTTAATCTACACCGTTGAGCATGTGGTATATTAGCATTAAACAGTTCCATTGGGAGATAGAATTCGTGTTAGGGTACTGTAAAATTGACTAGCACTTGGCCTCCGAATGACCAGAGAAGACAAGATTATCTTTTAAACTGGACACTGAAATTACTAATTTGTTAATGAAATAGGTGAGGAGCTATGAATAGAAGATAACAAAATAGAATCATGTTTATTCAATGTAGATAATGAGAATACTTATTCAAAATTATTAAAACTTTACCGCTGGTTCGGAAAAGACTCAGCAAGATACTAAGCGTGGCAACTTAAAAAAAATACAATGTACTTAATATTTTATATAGTTAGCCCGCGAACCCACACAAACTCCTTCACCTAGTATAAAGGATTATGATTAACATTAGTAAAAACATTTTTGTTTCAGATTACGTAATAGTTTTGTTAGTGCCGATTATAATGACTGAAGCTGTTCCGTTAGAGGAATATCTAGTTAACGATACAGTAAAATTTAACGAACCTCAAGATTTCAAAAGGGACCTAGATTTTGTTTCATATGTCGAGAGCTTCAAGCAGTTAATGGCCTCGTACGTCAATTCTGAATACAAATACTTAACAACAAGCGAGAAGGAAAGAGTAAATACAATATTAGAAGAATTTTTTCATAATTTGTCCAAGGATCTAAAAGAAGTTATTACGTTACAAAATGACTATAATGTCAATCACGATGGGTTTAACGAAATCATTAAAGATGGCGAATCAGACGAAATATTTGAAGAAATAAAGCAAAAGGTGATAAGTGAACTGCGAGACGTGGACGACGAAACATCAAATAAAATTGTAAATAAATTGAGGAAGAACCTGCTATTGACACGACAACAGCTGGATCAGATCATTGATGAGTCAAAAAAGAGACAGCTTGAGAATTTTTAGCTGTTTTTCAATATTAAATTGAAAACACGCGTTTTAAGATATTTTAAAAGAAAATAAAACTTTCTTAATCCATATGTGTATTATTTCATGGTCATTAAAAGCCCTTAAAGGTTTATAGCTGGACATGATTTGCGTAAAACGTCATGCTTTGCAGACGAATTAACGATCGCAACCAGACGTGAGTACTTTTGACGCTGCTCCGTTGTGGTCTGGTACTGGTCTTGGTATTTTTCAACTGGCGTAAAGATAATGGAGTATAAAGATTATACAGATTATAAAATAATATGATATAAGCAGTATACGTGGTAGAGCCATGCTGAAGCTATATAAGTCGACTCGACCGGGAAGAACCACAGCTCTCACAGAATAGCAGCATATAATATCAGGTTAATGCTGTGTGTTTCGTATCGTAAGTCTAGCGAACCGGAGATCTTCAAGGGTGACAACGTGTCTGTATTTTGGTTCTTAATCAAGAGTAGATGTAGATATCTGTGGGCTACAGAATTCACTCACCATTTGGGGATGTGAGCTCGTTTTTGAACCGAATTCTGTAAAGAAATTAGCGATCCACTAGTGGTTAGTTACCAAATATCTTGTTTAATATACAGATAAATTAAAAAAGAAATTTAAAATAAAATGTCACGTCATTTTTTTATTTGTTTTTATTTTTTATTTGTCAATTTCAATAAATTTTCTACATTGCAAAACATCGTCCAGGCTATGAACGAATTTATAAAAGGTATATTGTATTCCACTTTGAAACTCGCAGTCAATCTCGAGTCTGTGTTGGCCATTGTCAAGACGTGTCAGTCAGTTTAACATGAGTAAGTATATTTGAATGGTTTAATTTATTCAAGGAATGAAGCTGCCTAAATTGACAATTTGTTTGTTTGCTATATATAAAAATATAATTTTGCAACACAATTTTGCAAACAAAAAAAGACAAACGAGCACACAAACCACCTGCTGGTAAGTGGTTGCTGTGGCCCGTAGACACCTACATGTACACATCAACATTTATCCTCGATTACGAATCAGAATACAGATACGTTGTCACCCGTGAGGACAAAGATGGAATGCCTCATTTCCAGTAAAAAGGGTCTTCGGTTCTCTACACTCACCGTACGAAACACAGCAGTATTAAGCTGATATTTTACGCTGGTATTCTGTGAGAGCGTGGTCCCTCCCCGGTCGAGCCGACCCGTTAATGCTGCAGCTATACTACTAATATAACTGCAGCATGGCTGTGTCACTTATAAAATGACTATAACTGAAAATACCTGTCCGTTAATGTTTTTTCCTATCATAGTTATTACAATCCATGTAGTAGACTGCTGAATATCTCCCGCAACTACGATTTGTCCATCCTTTATTACTACTTATTCTATGCTTTATTTATAGTCACAGTTATAAGCAAGTTTCTAAGGGTTTATGCGACAATTATGTGCTTGACATTGGTGTTAACATAGGCATTAAGCAACAATGTGAATAATGTCGACTTTACTTACTTAATCACTTACGTTGTTGCTTACTTAAACTAAAGTATTAAATATCTTTTACCTGTCTCTTTTTATTGTCATTTAGTGAAGAAAGAAAGAGGAACTTTAAGTATTACTTAATTTGACATCGATTTTACGGGTAAAGCCCAATAAATTTTATTTATTTTATTAAACAAATTAAAAAATTAGCATTCTGCACTCCTTAAGTACATGACATTTAACTATGCTAAGTGCCACTATCCTCCGTGCGCACAATGTACATAGAATTGAATAATATTTTATTCAGTATATATTACAAGTAATTCTTATTCAAAAGTAAGTAATTTTTTTACTTTTTTACTACTTGGAAATGGGTATAAAGTTCATCTTCATGTCTTAACATATTGGGAATATGGTACACCCAATGTCAGCAATGGATAAATCACACGTAAGTTTAATCATATAGTGTTTTTTTAGTTACTAAATACAATAAACGATTCTTTCCTCTCAATCTCAATCAATCATGTACTAACTGCTTTTATTTTTCTTTCATTTTTATTTTCATCTAAATTTCAGCCTATAAATAGCGATTTAACTTAAGTTTAGACAGCTTAACATCAATTAAGATAACAACCTAAGTTGTTTAATCTTAAGTTTAATATCTACACAAACTTTAGCTGTATATGTATCATGAACCAAGTGGTTAATAGGTTATTATATTGTTATTCATAATGTCCAGATAGTTTAAAAATGTCCACTATAAGTAGACAATATGATAAAAACTATTGAAGTAATTGAACTGACCAGGCTTCATGAATAAAGTCCGTTGTTTATTGGTCAAAATAATAAATTATAGGTTAGGATCAGTGATGTTTTTTTATTTACTGTCACTTATTTAAAAATTATGTTCATCCCAATGTGAGTAAAAATTATATCTTAACTAAAATGATATCATTTCCAGGTCACTTTGTTGTTCAATTGATGTTATTAATATCAATTAACGTCATAGCAAAACCAGTAGAACAAAAGCAAAATAAATATGGCGCTGATTTTGAAGCAACACGACTTTATGAAGACTTCAAACTTGATGCATACATAAATAATTTCATAAACAAAATGGCGGATTATGTCAGCTCTAAATACAATTATATCACGAACGATGAAATCGACGAAATTAAAGCAACACTTGACGAGTCCCTACACAACTTTTCAAAAGACTTGAAGGAAACGCTGAATCACCGCACTGAAGATTACCAAAATTTAAACGACCAGGGACAAAGTTCAAGGACAAAGGGACTCAAAGTGAAAAATAATTTTTCAGACGCAGAATTTGAAGAAATAAAAGAAATAATTAAGGATAAGTACTATGAAATTGGAGAAGACACGGCCAATGTAATTATGTACAGACTAAGGAAGAATTTGATGTGCACTTGGCAGAAACTAGATCAGATTATCAAAAAGTCTAAAAGGATTCATACAACATTATTGGACCAAGTTTTAAATATCTAAATCATTACATATATTATTGTGATTCCTTTTTGAAATACTAATAATAATAATCATTACATATAGTCATCCAACGAATAAATAACTTGGCTTATGCTTAAATTTCTTATGAATTTAAATCCATTTTTGTGCACAATTTCTTGACTTCATACCGAGAATAAAAAACAACTTAAAAATGTTAATTTCAAACAAATAATTACAATAATTTCTCATTTTAAACTTGGTGCCAAAACGTTATTTCTAGAATCACATACATTTCAGGATATCAGCTAAAAGAAGTTAAGGTACTATTATTTAATCTGTGGTTAAATTAAAAAGCGTTACGGAAAGCCCGTCTCGACCACATTAAGCATATTGGCGTAAAACTGTCTGCCAGACCACTCGACACTAGAGCTTTTCGTTCTCTTGGCAAAGTAATCGAAAAAAACTTCTATCAGCCTACACTGCCTCCGTTAGTAAAACCGAATGGTACACTAGCGCATATGGCGCAGATTGAGAGAAAGCCGACTTGTTCGCTTTTTTGCCTGCAATTCACGTCTGGATAATGGCAACAACGATCCACCTGAATAACATTACCGCAGGACCTCTATGTCAGATTTTCATACTACAAACAAGGAGATGTTGAAAACCTTGCAGAGCCTAGATATGAATAAAGCTAGTGGACCAGATGGTATACCAGCAGATGGTATACCTTGCAGAGCCTAGATATGAATAAAACTAGTGGACCAGATGGTATACCAGCTATAGTTCTAAAAGCTTATTGTGACTAGCAACGATGTTCTTCAGGAGTCCGTTCTCTCTTCCTGCTGCATACTAATGACCTGCTTATACCCGGTATCTATGGATAGATACCAACCAAGTGCTCGGACTAGTGGGGATCAAATCTAGTCCGAAATAGAAGCCTATGATTGAGCGTTTGAATCTCACACTACAGGCTGTCTCTGAATGGAGCGATCGCAATATTGTGAAAATCAATACATACAAAACACAAGCGTGTCTCTTCACTTCAAAAAGAAGCCAGCTCACCTTGACCCCGATCGCCTTCAGTTGTTGGAGATTGAGATTTCGAGCAGTTCATTGAATCCAAAGCCAGAACAGCTGCAAGGAAGTGAGGAGTCCTTGCAAAGGTGCGGCGATACATCACATTTGGGCAACTGCTTACTGTATAAAAGCGGAAGTCCAAACAGTTAGCTACAAGGTTCGTCATGCGTACAGCAAAGGAGTGAAATACCTTGCCAGAATCTGTCTTATCATCCGGTTACAATGTGGTTGTCTTCGAGACAAGTGAATGGACTTCTGTTAAGTGAATGCGCTTCACCATCTTAGGCTACATCACCACTTACAAACAGGTAGGGTTGTACTGACGCTGACTTAGAAACGCTGACTTAGAATAATGAACAAACATCTGAAGCGCCGACATTAGGATGTGAAATTATTTTACACTCTTTAGTTCTTTGAAGTGGGGTTTTACTTTAATATTTTTTTACTCTCTTTAGTGGACTAAGTAATATAACTTCATCTACTTTTTTCATCTTAACCCTTCAATTCCCATAAAATCCCATGCAGTCGCACGCGTCCGTCAAATCCCGAGCGGTGGCGTGCGACCGCACCCACCCACAGCAATTTAAATTAGAGACAACTTTTCTACGAAAAAGTACGGCATTATAAAATCTATACAAAATTCTCTATCCCGTAGTCTAAACAAAAGTCAGGTTTTACTTCATTACAAAAATACTTTATTGTATTTTATAACAAAAAATGGATATATACCAAGTGAATGTCGTCGGCGTGAAAATCACTATTATTTCTATATATTACTCGAAATTATTTACGTAAAAATATAAATTATATTCACACAAAAACTTTCATACTAGTTTTATAATAAACCACTATACTAAAAGACTAATAAAACACTAGAAAATTCCAAAAATCAACATAACAAAACAATAACATCCACACGAAAATGGCGTACGCATTGGACGTAGATTGTAATTAAATAACCATAAAGTAACTGACGTTTTATTGCACTAGAGGACAGTATTGATATTATATTGATTGATTGATTTAGGATTGATTTTATATTGATTCTATAATGCCACACTTCTTCATAGAAAAGTAGTCTCTGACCATAATTATAATTATAATTATTGGTTAAAGTGCCGTGAGTGCGTGCGGCCGAATTCGGTCACTTGGTATATGACGCAATATCGCGGCGACCTAATTCGGCCGCTTGGTAGCTAAGCGGTTAAGGATAGAATTTTTTCCCTGAAGTTACGTGGGACCATCCCTTAAATATAACCTATTAAATTAAAAAGAGTTCATCAAAGTTGGTCCACAGGTGACGAAGATATTGCGTCACATACGTATAAATATATAATAAACAAGGATTGTCTGGAAGAAATCGCTTCTAGAGCGATAAGACCGCCTGTTGTATTTTCTAAATATATCTAAATATATATAAATTACGTATCACGTTGTTTGTCCGCGATGGACTCTTAAACTACTGTTACTGTTATTATCTGAATGTAAATAAATAATTTTTATATAAGGTCTCTCATTTTTGAAAGAGTTTTGGATTAAGTAATTGACCGACGAGTAGTTCTGCATGCTTGTTACATTTCATTTCTTGTGGGGGCATTTCAGATGTTCTCGAATTGCATTTTAATTTTTCAGGCATCGACGCTATATCATATCACAACGTTTCTCTTCATCATCAAGCATGTGATAGATAAGCAATTAAAATACAAACATCAATATTCTAAGATAAGAAGGTTATGGTAAAGAACTCGATTCATAATCATCATAGCCCTTTCAAAAGTTCATTGTTGAATATGGCCATAAATCAATTCGTCTGAATCTTGTGAGTGTCACTGAGGACACGACAGTAATCAAAATTCAATATGCCGACAGTTAGACGCCATATTGTGAGAAAGAAAAAAATGAAAGCGGCCGTACTATATCAAGTGTATCATAAATCATTACATGGGTTGACTGGTAGAGAATGCCCCGAGGCATTAAGTCCGCCCTTTGTATTCTTTTCTTTAAGGATGCAATAAAGAATAAAATAAATATGTAATTTCATCGAATAGGTCTTTGAAAATTATTATAAGGTTTTCTAGTCATTTTTCGTTTGAATGACCACTGAGGATCTATAACGATTAAATGTTGGTAAGCAAACATTACAACTTAAATTTTCAAAACTTATAATAAAACTGTGACAAAAATATTTTAAACTCGTAATAGGTCTCATTAATGTTAAAAATAGTTATTCATATGTCAGTTAAAAAAACCGGCGGGTTTTTAAATTACTGTTTAAACCATTAAGCTCGCTACGCAATATCTTCGTTAACTGTGAACCCTTTTTAATTGAATGGGGGAAAATTATACTCCTAAGGGTATGAAAAATAGGGATAAAATTTGTAATACAATTATTAAGACGAAATTAGAGCTTACCCTGTGTCAAAAAATTAAACTTTTAATTAAAAAATAAAAGCAGAATCGGAAAAACTAAAAATATTAAAATAATTTCGCATATCTTATTATCTTATTCTATCATACGTGAGGGTAATATGTTCACCTTAAGATTTGTCGTCCTCAAAAACCAACACTAAGAGGAGGACAGAGACAAAACACAAGGTCGTGTACTATAAGTAATGTATTAAGAAAAAACAGCAAACACGCTTCGGTAATAATTAGGAACACTCAGAAAAATCAACAAAAAAAACTGACTACTGTACACCATACTACAACCAACTAAAATATTTATAATAGTGTGTACTGTCATAATGGCGTCGATAAAGCATCGTCCTTTTGACCCTTTATTATTTGATTGACTGATGAAGAGCTATCGTATCACAGAGCAAACAAGGCTGTAGTTTTTGAGTTACAAGTGACCATATTAACCGGATTACCATATTACCCACACGTACTACCATTGTAAACTTTAGTATCTATTTCTTAAAACATCTACACTCCCATATTACCTACTATAGTAGTAAGGACGTACAACCACCAACCTTACTACTACTATACTACTATAGTAGGTAATAACAACCATATTACCTACTATAGTAGTAAGCTGCTGAATTTGGCTAAAAATATACATAAAAGGAAAATACCCGGCCCTCAAGCTTCTATTTAAAGAACTTTAGTACAAACATTAAGCCCTAAGTCGATAATGTGTAAAATGACGCGATCACAAGACTTATTCTTTCTGTAATTACTTTCCCGCTCGTAATATATCGTAAGATACGTTTATTTTCCTTAAATTGAATTATAAAAGGCCTGACAAAATTTATTTTTGTGAGTGAAAATTGAAAACTTAATTTTAAATACACAAGTTTTTCTTTTAGTTGGCTGTTCACTTTTTTTAACATATTTTGTATCTATTTGCTTTGTCAAAATAATTTATTTTTCATTGTAAGTGTATAATTGAGTCTACCTATAAAAATACCTAAATATAATGTTTGTTTTGAGTATTTAGTGCTAGTTTGTTAAGAAATGGCCAAATAAATATATCTTTCTTTCAATTTTTATTTCTAACTTTACGTCATATAAAGTTAAAGTTACAGCCTATATGCGTCCCACTGCTCAGCACATTATTAAATCGCGTAGTGGCGATGTAAGAATATCCACTACCCCATATCATCATATGGGTATCTTAAGATGCGACAGAGGAACAAATCAGGAGATGAACAGTAACGTCTTTTTAATAACGAATAAAAATTAAAACTGTGATTGTCAAACCGATTGCCAAACGTGTCCACTATGGCAAATATCCTCCATATGAGGGTAAATTATGGGGGAGGCCTATGCTAAACAGTCAAATTTAATAGGCTGTGGCGGTAAAGTTAAAATTTAAAGTTACAGCCTATATACGTTCCACTGCTGGGCACAGGCCTCCTTTTACTTCTAAGAGGGTTTAATAGCAAGGAAGTGTCCGCCGCGCTGCCCCAATGCTTGTTAGCAAACTTCACATGTCTTCGAATTTTTTTTCTTATTTCTCAGATATAGCGGTTTCCTCACGATAATTTCCTTCACCACCGAACACGTGGTAAATCAGAACTTAAAATTTCAATTAACAATTGCATTGGTGCCGGCGGGGATCGAACCCGTTAAACTAGCGTACTTTAAAATTTACAGCGTTTGGCCCTGAGTTACTACGGCCCTGTAACGGTAACGTCATATTTAATTTATGTCCACAAGACTGGCTTTCGTCACAGCGACTAGTGTCAACAGAGACTAGCCTTTCTGCGCAGGACAGGATTATAGAGTACGAGTGTGTGCACAAGCACAGGTGCACTCTCTATTCCTTCACTCTCATCGTCCGACGGAATGGCAATCTGACACGACCGGAGGGATCAGGCGAGTAGAATAGAATTATTTTTATTCAGCATTGATTACATGTAATTATTAATGAAAGTAATTTTTTGATTTTACAACTGGTTCGGAAATAAACCTTTGTCCTGGGAAGAACCAGCAAGAAACCCAGCGGGACTCTTTTTTTTTAAAGCATAAGCATACAATATTACATTACGTCTATTATATACGACCTGCTCCCTAAAAATTAATTCAGTTTTGGACATGGAATTTCCACTCAGGACGCTGTGTTAGCTTTAACTGATGAAATAAATAAGCAACTGGACTCTGGTAACAAATGTCTTGGAGTTTTTTTTTTTGGATTTGGCCAAG
>DWHP01007972.1:0-10731 GCA_018247895.1 Parnassius honrathi | reverse complement strand
TATCTAAATCTATCCTCGATTGCGAATCAAAACGCAGATGCGTTGTCACCCCCTGAGGACTAAAATGGAATGCGTAGTTTCTAGTAGAGAATGTCCCGGTTCTCCACACTCAACCATATGAAACACAGTACCTAGCACAGCTTCTAATTTACGCTGGTATTTTGTTAAAGCGTTTTCATAATTTAGTTCCAGTATGATTCTACCACGTAAAACCACGTATTTGGTTATAAGTATTTTTCTAACTTCATTTCACCTTACGAAATCATCAAGTTAATTACCGTGTCATAGTACAAAACTAATAAAAGCTTCATAGGTGCTCTTGAGGATTCTTGGTATTGAATTGTTAAGTACTCCGCTTGGACGATGTAATTAATGAAGCCAATACCACAGTTGGAAGAAATCAGTTTGTCGACTGAGTTCGCATTATTAGTTATAAAGCAAAATAGCATATGTTTTATCTTATCACGGTTCTAGCAGTAAGAAAATTTGTGATTTTGCACAATTCCGGGAGAAATTTAAAAAAAAAGATCAGAGTCATAACTGAATATTAGAATCTGCTCTGATCACTGCCGTGCTACCATCCATCGCTACGATGTAAATTAATATTAAAGAAAATTAGGTGATTACAGAAAAAATACTTTCTAGTCAACAGTTATTAGATACAAATAATGACAACTTTAAACTATAACCCAAAAGTTGATTACAAATAGTGGACCAAGTGAGTACCGTCATCTTAAAATGAATTATCAGTGGCAACTAAAACAATGTTAACGGTTGACTAATATGTCTAATAGTAGTGAAAATAATAGCAATTGTTTTATAGAATAAGGGTGGCAAACGAGCACACAGTCCACCTGATGGTAAGTGGATGTTGTGGCCGATAAGCATCTACACTTATCTTCAATTAAAAATTAAAATGCAGATGCATTGCCACCCCTGAGGACTAACATGAAAATACAAAACACAACAGCATTGAATTGCTATTTTACGCTGATATTGGCTGAGCGCGAGGTCTTTCCCAGGTCGAGCCGACCCATTCGTGCTGCAACCATAATGTAGCTGCAGCATGGCTCTACTTTAATTCATTTACATTAATTACTAATGATTACAATAAATTATAATTTATAAGTGATAGATTTTCATAGATTATGGTATTTGTAGATAAAACATGACAGAATTATCACCGAAATTTATGCACAAGTATACTTTTACATTCTTCCATAAATGAATAAATTTCCTTTCACAAAAATACTTTGAATAGAGACGCTTGTTTCATGTGAGATTAATCGCATGACGTAGTGATCTTGCTTTTATTTCCCGAAGAGCTTTATTTACATTCTTTTATCCATCACGTACCTTCTGTTGTAAATTATAGTATCGGTAATTCCTTTGTCAAAATCTCTAAGCTTATAAGACGTAGATATTATTTTTAAGAATAAAGCTTTAGTTTTGATTACAAGCAAATAATTTGAAAATAAACAAATAAATTACCGCATACAATATACAATTTACCTTAAGTACCAAGGTAAATTGTATGACATTCAAAACAAACTATGTAACATTTGTTACGGTGACCCTCGGGATACGGGTTCTTAATAAATTTCTTTAGATAAAAAGTCAGTCTGTAAAAATAATACTTCTTAGCAATAACGTTTTTTTTTTCTTCAGAAAACAGTAGATATTATCTTTTTTAAGACATAATTGAAGCTTGGAGTTCTTTTATAAAAATGAACAATCTTATTTCTTCTTTCATTCCTGGCCAACTGGTTGGGTTATCATATATGTATAACATGTTGTACACTTATTAGATGTCTACTAACCAGCGTTCTGGGACATTTTCAAGATTCCGTGAACTATAGAAATTTATTAAAGCAACCCTGTTTTATTTCTGAATGAGAAAATGACACATCCAGTCTGCTCTTGTTTCTAATAAATGGATGTATACTGGTTGATTTTTTTAACGTCTGAAAAAAATAGCGTGTTACAGGTGAACGGAATAGAAACCTATGACGCTGATATTTTAAATTTTTTTTTGCTTCTACATTAACATATTACGAAATTGATCTATCAATGATTTAATAATAAATTTGGGTAGGTGTTATTTTAATTTCCATAGCTTTAAAATGACTTATTTATTTAGTTCAAAAATTTCGTCGTTATTTTTTAGTTTATTTAAAATTAGTAAGTAGTATTGATAGATCAATTTCATAATATAGGTATTAATGTAAAATAAAATAATTATGTGGCATTGGTCTTCGAATTTGAAACATAACGTTATCACACGTACACATTTATTATTAAGCATACGGAAATATCGATACAAGAAGTGTCAAAGACACGCCATTAATATTGGACCAATATTGACTCCGAGGAATGAGCGAAAGCCCACTTCCGTCGCTCTTCGAGCGAGGCCTCGTTCCATCGCTTACCGTATAGTTCTCGTCTGAACTTTTAAAGCGTAGATTTTCAGCTACAAAATAATTAGACAATGCAATCCAGAAATTCCTTTTAGTCTCGTTATTTTATAGTATCTATAAAATTAGTGTTTAGTAAGTTAAATATTAAAATTATCTCACGAACGTGCTTCGTTCAGTTTTCGCGATTTCTGTTTTTTGAACTGTGACATTAAAACACATCCGTTATCCTATACTATCCCATGGGTAAATTCAAAAGTCAAGTTTTATCAAAAATTGAAGGACAATAGTTTTATGCTTTATACTCTTGAAAGACGAAACAAAGTATTTTTTTTGTTAATTAGAACTACGCAACAACAAAAGGTAGCTAGCACGGATCACATGCGGTATGACCGCTGAGTGAGGATAATCTATTGTCCCATTTAGAATCGTGGGTGTCGCAAGAAACCATCATGGGAGTCATTCAGGTTTTGAAAGACTGTGAACACTGTGACCTATTACATTTATTGATACTATTTCATTCAATCAAACACGCATGCAATTTTTCAAAAGAAACATATAAAAAATAAGAGTCACATATACTCGTAAGATGTTTCACTACATCCGAAGCTTATCTGTTTTTTCTTGATAATAACATTTGCCCTAATAATGTTATTTGACGTTCAAAGAATCTTTTTGCGGCCTGTTCAATAAAATATTACTAAGCTCATTGAATCCATTGTTACCTTATGATTATAACCTGTGATATAATACATATAGGATTCATATCTATTACTGTCAAAATCATATGAGGCTGGAGCTTCACAAAATTTTCGTTTATCCCTCCTGGGTGGACCGCTCCACCTCCATCAGAGCAAACTAAAACCCATTATGCTTTTATTATAAAGTAAGTTAAATTGAAAATTCGGGAATGTGACAGTGTAATGCGGTATTAATATTAACTTTTAATCGATTTCAATAAAGCAAGGGGTTTTCAGTGTGTCTGTAAATATTTTTTGTGTATGTTCCGGCATAAATTGATTTTCATGAACCGACTTTGATGGTTTTAATTTTATAAAATAGTTTTTACTTCATTGGTTGTACCACGAAGATTAAAAAAAACCTTCCTAAAGTGAAAAATATACGTACATGGTAGAGCCACGCTGCAGCTATATTAATTGTATAGTTGTAGCACGAATGGGTCAACTCGACCGGGGAAGGAGCATGCTCTCACAGAATACCAGCGTCAAATATCAGAGTAATGCTGCTGTGTTTCGTATGGTGATTGTAAAGAACCGGAGACTTTTTACCGGAAAAGACGTATTCCATCTTAGTCCTTACGGTTGACAATTCATCTATATTTTGATTCGCAAAAGAGGATAGATGTAGATGTCTACGGGCCACAGCTAATACTTAACATCAGGTGGACTGTGTGCTCGCTTGTCACCTATAAAAAGAAATAGAGAATGTAATCCTAATGTAACTATTTAGAGGACATTCCAGCTGTTACCTCAAACACAAACATTCAATACTTGAAAATAAATAAAAATTAAAAACCGGTTTTAAACGCAAACTAATTTCCATATTTAAAGTTCTGAAGTCTGGTCTTTAATTCTTCGATACGCTTTGTCATAGATCGACTGCAGAAGCTATTATGTTATTAGTTTAAGATACTGGTTTTCAATAGTTTTTAAGTACCTACCTACCTACATATTTTTACCTTATTCTCCGATTCACAATAATATAGCCCATATGAATTTACAGTATGGAATGATATATCACTAAAGTAATTTAAAGTATACTAAAAAAGATATGATTACAACATTAATAAAAAAACTGACTACGTGAAAAGTCTACTAAAAAACGAAAAATTTAAATCCTATCACTGCGCACTCTTTTAACTAAGACGAATTTCACTACGCCCCATGTTAAAATCTATCAAGCCGTTAAGCCTACAGAGCCTTTCAAATAAAATAAATGGACGTACATACACAAATACACATATTACCCACGTTCTAGGGCAGTCGGGTCATAATTAAATTTATTAAGACTTACCATTTTTACTTCTTGATGTATGCAAATTAGCAACAGAATAGGGTTGGATCTGTAACAAATAAAATGTCTTTTCAGTTTTCTTTTATTAATATCGAAATAAAAGATGCACCGTTTGTATTGTTATTATTTTCCATGGACTACACTGCTAAATGGAGATCTTCCCCACAGATAGTTAAGATAGAATGATTCTGTAAGAAGGTGTGATCAAATATGCGTACCACCATGTAAGACGTAAAAGATCATTAACCGGTGGATGCAGGTGAACCATATTTTGTTACATTCCTTGGGGGAGGTCTATGTTATGAAGTGAATTTGGGAAGGAAATAATGAAGACGATGCTGATCAACCACAGTTAAAAATATGCTGTCTGTATGTGTGTGTGTGTATTAGTATAGTAAAATAAAGTGAAATGTTTAATCATCATATTATTGGTATTAGGGTTCTATTCCAAGTATCCAATTTCAAGTGCTGGTTTAGTCAACAAATACTTTAACTAATAAAGACCATCCAAAATTTTTAATAAATAGTCGACGCCGCTTGTGTATGGCACAATGTTCCTGTTAGTACTCCAGTACTAGTCTAGTAGAGTACTCTATTATTAATTTTAAAAGCACTTAAATTAACTGGAAAAAACGTTACACTATTACACTTTTAATAAAGAGTGTAAACCTACTACATATCAACTAAAAACGACAGTTACAGTATAAAAAAAAGTAAGGAAGTCCGCTGCGGGCTGTTGCTTCAAAATACAAGGGCGCCGCTACGCTATGCGGGCCACCCGCTATAAGCGGCGTGTGCGACGGGTCCAGGCTACGGCTATCCAGTGTGTGATCCCGCACGCTTGCTTGTTTTATACAAATTAATAAGCGCCGTTGCGGGACGCCTGAAAGTACACCCGATATAAAATATCATATCAGAGTAACTTATTGTTGACGAGCAGAAACGGCAACTCTTCAGCGATGTCTCAATGATTGCGAGGGTGAACACTCGCGATGATAACCGAATGCTTAGACACACACTGAACCTAAACGTTAAGTTGTAGAGGTCTTGAAAACGGTATTGTACAACCAGTGCGTGTTGCCCGTGATGATTTATGGATCTGAGACGTGGTCTTTCACTGCTGGCCGCATGAGGAAACTCAAGGTCGCTCAACGAGATATGTAGAAATCTACACTCGGGGTTTCTCTGTGTGATAAACTTAGAAACGAGGATATTCTCAGTAGAACTAGAGTGACCGACATAGCCCAACGGATTAGTAAGCTGAAGTGGCAATGGGCTGGCCATGTAGCTCGAAGAACCAACAATCGACGGGAAAAAAGTCCGCGAGTGGCAGCCTCGTACTCGTAGGCAAAGTGTAGGGTGAACCCCCACTAGATGGAGTGATGACCTGGTAAGACATGTAGGAAGTCAATGGATGCAGATGGCTCAGGACCGTGCTTTGTGGCAGACTTTGGGGGAGGCCTATGTTCAGCAGTGGACTTGGGAAGGACTGTAATGATGATGATGATCTCTGTTCTTATAGAATTCATTTGACATATTGTATCCGATATCACGAGACGATTATTATGCGTCAAATATCGATGATCATATTCGCAATGCAAGGAAAGTAGGTGTTGGTATTATTAATACTTTGTTTTATATCGATGCAAAATTATTAATATCAAGTCTATTCTATAAGTACTATAAAATATGAGGTAGTATATATAGGTATGTACCTAACATGGTAAGGGACATATTAAGTTACATATCAAGTATATTCTATAAATACTTAATAGTATAGGATAATATATAAACTGAACATGGGTAAACAAATTCTAATTATATAGAAGCTCGTCAATTATATATAGTAATCCATTATGTACGGCACAACAAGTACACGCGCACAGTCAAGTACGTAGTATAGCGGCGTTGCATTAACCGGGATCGGTGGGTGCGGGTGCGGGTCACACGTGACACAGCCCGCAGCGTGTACCAGCGACGGGATCACGGTGCGAGATAGCGGACGCCCTAAAGCCCCCGAATTCAGAATGTGGAAATTAATTTATTATTTTTTTGTTTTTGAAGGATGCTTTCACTCCTTATTAAAAGTTTATTTTTTGACTCTTGAGTAGACTAAGAAATGTCACGACTAGGATTCCGTCTAAACAATATCACTAACGTTTTTACGTAGACGTTTATTTTTACGCGTTTTATTTTCCTATATTTCGGATGCTTGACCATAATGAAATTTTACCTATCATGTCACACTCTCAGTACGAAGGAATATGATCGACATGACCCAATTCTAGCATGGAGTATCTATAGCATATCTAGAGCACGTCAACGTTCACCTATTTTATCTTTTAGTCCTTTGCTTGTAATGTATTTCGTCATAAACAATCCCCTCCTAACTAACGCAAAGCATGAACTCAACGAAGATTTTTTAAAACAACAAGTTAGTGGTAATATTAAAAAAATTGTACAACCGAGTTCAATATAAATAAAATCAGAACATCATCAATGTAACATTAATATAGTCGAAGTCAATTAAATACGCATTATTATTATTTATTATTAACTCAAAAACTACTGGTCAGATCTAGATCAAATTTATATGGAACGCACCGCATGAGAAGCACCAGCTTTTAAATAAAAAAAGGATCATCAAAATTGGTTCACCTAGGAAAAGTTCTTTTACCTAAAACTTTTTAAAAACACAGAAAGAAAAACAATTGAATTGAGAACCTCTTTCTTTTTGAAGTCAATTGAAAATGGTTTGATATTGATCTTAGGAAGTGTATTGTACAATAATTGTAGTCAGGAACGGTACAGTAGCTATACTCAAAAAGGTTCCTTCCTGAAGAAAGAAAAGGTATCCGTATTTTACTAAATAAATTGTCTTTTACATTTAAACTTTTTAGACTGCTGTTATTAGGCTACTAAATCAGCATTTTTTATCGTAGGCCAAAAATATTAAATACATTTAGTAGTTTAGGCACAGAAGTTTTATTTCGTTTTGGTAATTTTAAAATATGGTGTAGATAAATCGCTAGGCAAAGATTATTAGGGTCAATGAACTGTCATTATCGTCATCATATCTGTCTGTCCACGGCTAGTTAGCTATCCCAAGGCGCACCATAGAGGTGGACACACGAAAAAATATATCGATATACATCGCATCGATATTTTATGTAGTATCGATATATATCGCTTGATTAACATCGATACATCGTCATGTTTTGCAGGATATAGTCGGATAAGGCCCAAAATTTTATCACTAAACAGTTGGACGACGAAAAAACACAGCACGTGGATGCTTTTGTTGTTTAATGTTTAGTCGATTAATATAACATTTTAAAATATATCGAAATTGATACGAATTCAATACTCTAAAATAAATATATCGATGCAATTAAAAATATCGACATAATGCAATTGAAAATATCGACGATATATATCGATACTATTATGAGAAAATATCGGTATTTCGATATGTCGATATTTATACCCAATCATAGCGCGCCACTTCGTTCGATCTTTAGTCTAATATATAATACAATACATTTCAATACATTTCACACATCCACCTTCCTCAGCCAGTATCGGAATCCTCGGCGTCGACATATCTATGGATGTGCAGTTTCGTGGTCACCTGGAAGAAGAGACCAAATTGGCCTCTAAAAAGCTTAGTGTGCTTAGCAGAGTGAGACAGTATGTCATGCCGGCACACCGCCTACAACTTAATAAGGCGCAGGTTCGGCCACACATGTAATACTGTTCCCATCTCTGGGCCGGGGCTCCACAGTGCCAGCTACTGCGTATTTCGTTAAATAATGAAATATTTATAAACATAAACACTCGCGCCTGTTACCCTGAGCACGTAGGCAGAGACTACGGACTTCCATTTGGCACGATCCTGATCACATCCATAATACCTACGCATACATACTCGTGGTCACGTCGTGTTCGAGAGATTACGACACATCTTCTTGTCAGGCATATCTCAAAACTAAATTGTACAACCAGTGCGTGTTGCTAGTGATGACCTACGGATCTGAGATGTGATTCTTCACTGTTGGTCATATGAGGAAGCTCAAAGCCGCTCAATGAGCTGAGTGATAAACTTAGAAATGAGGATATCCGCAGTAGAACTAGAGTGACCGACATAACACAACAGATTGGTAAGCTGATGTGGCAATGGGTCGGCCATATAGCTCGTAGAACCGAATACCGATGGGGAAGAAAGGTTCTGGAATGGCAGCCTCGTACCGGCATGCGAAGTGTAGGGCGTCCCACCACAAGATTTATCGACAACCTGGTAAGATATGCAGGAATTCAATGAATGCAGGTGGTTCGGTACCGTGCTTTGTGGCATTCCTTGGGGGAGGCCTATGTTCAGCAGTGGACTTGTGAAGAGCTGTAATAATGATGATGATGACATACCAGTCGGTTATAGGTACCCTTAATTTGGCCCATCATCAATATATCGCCATGTTTTCAATAAGCTAAATAGGTAATATTTATTTTAATAAAAAAAATGCTTTCTATTTTAACGGACAAAATTATTGTTTAAAATACTCAATCGAAATAGTAACGACCGAGTTTTCATTTATCTTTGATAAGCCACAACAGATTGTATACGAGTATAATTTTTATTTAAATTTAGTTTTTTCGCCTACAAGTCTCGATTGAATAAGTTCTAGATTTTATAATTGATTAAATATTGACACAAAAAGCAAAAGTTAGGTTAGGATATGACGGGACTGACATACGCTGAGCGGTAAAAGTCCCTTAAATGTTTATAAAATAAAAAGCAAAAGTTCCAAGTGCGTTATTTAATGCATTATCAATTTTTTCTACAGTCCACTGTTAGACATGAGTCTCTTCCATTGTAAGGAGAACTTGCCTATTAAATAATTTTTTGTTCACACAAGTATTTATACCTAATTGGAATTTATTGCAATTATTTAATGGGCTACCATACAAAACAGTTCATCACCATAAAATTGTACGTTGGTCTGAACAATGCATATCTCTAGCTAGCTCTAGCGTCATTGTCTATCCCTAAAGAAATAAACAATATGAATACGACAATTGCTGTAGCTAAACGGGTACATCATTTTGTTCTGCGAACGGAAAATCCAATAAAATCTATGTCGGAAAGCCTCGCTTCGTTGGCGATTGTTTTAAAGCTTTAGTAAATCTTACTTGATTTTTAACATAAAATCCGCACAAAATATTATTTATTGATTACCGTAGAAATTGTAGGATTCTGGAAGTTGCATTGTTAGTATTTAACTTTATTCACGCTTAATAAAACAACAATTTTTCTCGTAATTAAAAGTTGACTAACATTGATGAATCTGACATTCCTTTCAACTTTCGACGAATATTGAAAGAAATAAAAAAATGGCAGGTTTAAAATAGCCAAACCCATGAAGAATGAAGACAGACAAAGTCTAAGGCACGTCGTAGCAATTGGTATTATGGTGACCGCTAATCAGCATTATGAAAAGTAATTCTATTAACGCAGCTGCTTTATCTTAATAAACAACTTAAACTCTATATAAAACTTAAATTTTACATTCATTTTACGAGTTTCGATGGGTAGTGCAATAAATTTTCGAAAAAATGGCAGACTTGGAATATCCAAACCCATGAGGAGGACAAAATCTAAGGATTGATTGTTAAAGCGTCTGATATTATAGTAATCGCTAATCGGCATGCCAAAGGGTAACTATATATTAACGTAACGCCTATATAAGGCTCTACACATATAAGTGGAATAAGCAGACTGCTTATGGGCTCCAATATAATTAGTATATATTTATAGTAAAATCGGTAATGTTAGGGTAATAATCATCGAAAATATTCCACAAGTCATTTTTTGTATGCAACTAAATATTTATCAAATATCGATACATACGAGTAGATACCATACGTATATTTATCTATTTCAATTGTCCATAATTATTTTAAAACTATATAATATTAAACACACATTACAGCGGCGGTGATAATGGGAGTCAAACGATGTACCTTGATTGCCGGTCAAAGTGGACAGGTACATTGACTCTCTACGGCCGAGCAGATCGATTCTGCCAGAAACACTGCTTTACTACCCCGTTCATAACACTTCAACATTCAATTACCTGCCGTGCAAAGCTTTAGTTATAATCAATGTATATACTGGCCTAAAAATAACGAATTTTACTAAATTTGATCTTATTAAATAAAACTATTATTTACGGATTTTATCGCGTTTAATTACCACTTTTAACTTATTTTTACTATCCCGACGTTT
>DWHP01007971.1:0-10732 GCA_018247895.1 Parnassius honrathi | reverse complement strand
ATATATAATATACATTTGTTTTAAAGTTCAAAAAATAATATTAACGTACTATTTCTATACATAAAATCAATGTTTATCCGTTAGTAGATTGTGCTGTTTTCGAGATCCAGAAATCACCCTCGCGTAGCCGGGGCGGATCGCTAGTAAATAATATAATATACTTCCGGTACATAATATACCGTCGCTCAACGGGGGTTTCCCTTCGATTAGCCAAATTTTAAAGATCATGCGTTACGTCTGTGTCACAGATATTTATATAATATTATATTTATATTTTATAGAACAACGGTTACAAACGAGCACAGTCCACCTGATGGTAAGTATGCGCTGTAGCCCAACTCGACTCAACTCGCTCAACCGAGAAGTCAACCGACGGATCTCGGCTGGGCAGCGTTCGTTAATTCTTTAAATAACAAAAAATACATACACACTAAGATAAAAAAAACAACTTTGCAATATCACAAGATACGCCGAAATTGGTAAGTAAAACAGAGCTACACGTTTCTTGCAAGCATAAGGGTGTTTTAAACTACGGCGATATCTTAAAATACGGTTGTCACCAGTACAAAATTTGTAATTAATATCGTTTAGTATCTAAGTAATCGCAAGATAAATAAAATATACAAAATGAATTTCCAAAAATCTACAGTGGGACTTAATTTTTATCTATTCTACACCAACACATTATTATTTTTAATTTATTTACACTATTAACACATTACAAACCCCAGTAAGGGTTTTATTTTCAGTATATTATGTGTTTTTTTTAAACCAAGATGAATATAATTTCTAAATTTGACGCCAAAATTTACTATGAATATGTGTATGTTTTGCTTGGACAAAGCATACACATCTTCATAGTACGGAACGGATAGGTAATGTATATTTTTAAATGCATTTTAATAATGCACCGCAACCGATCACGAAATAGATGACAGATAGTCAATCGCTACGTCATTGGTTACTTTAAAAATAACGCATACATTGGGTCTTAAATATCATTTTATAAGTCAACTGTTAAAGACAAAAGGACCACTTAGCTCAACAATGCATTGTGCGAATTTCTAAGGCGCATAATATATTTACGCAAAAGTAACCTCGCCCACCATATCGGACTAAGCCCTGGCCGTAAGTTGTAAAAATAATTAGGTAGTAGTTTTGAATTTGTTTAAATTGTACTCGTGGAAAATTTGTATCGGTTATAGATCTCAAACGATATAGAAAAAATGAATGGATACTACTATTAAATCTGTAAAATGATGTTCCTTTTTAATAACGGCGACTACCTTCGCATAATATTTTTTTATTCTTTAATTGAAAAACGGGCAAACAGCTCACCTTATGATAAGTAGCTCCTTCATTTCATAAATACCTGCAAACAATTCTAACAAAGAAGGCCACTCCTGAAGATAAAGACAAAATGCATTACTGTCTGTAATTAAATTGGCTCTGTAATTATACCCTATCAACCGGAGCGCTGTAGCGCATTGCTGTTTGACGGCAAAGACAGGTAGGAGGGTGGTAAGAACCCACATAGACTCCTAGGCAGGAGAAGCATATCACCTAGCAAGTTTCGGAATCAACCGCGCAAGGGTGCCACAAATGTGCGATAAAAGTGGCACTAACTCGTTTCAATCCCCCATCTGTGCCTATAAACGACAGTATTAGAGAATAATGGCGATATTCAGAGACAATCTTAAGTTTTAACGCAAACTTCATAATGTCAAAATTTATGTATACATATCATAGATAAAAGACTAAAAATTTGAAATTGTGAAGTTTGTGTTCAAACTCGAGACTGTATCTTAATACCGGCCTAAGACGAGAGAACCAGACCCAAAACAAACTATTCAAGTTTTACTCAAACATTGAACGGTATTTGAAACCAGCGGTGTTGGCCAAGATTAAATCTTAAGATATTTCATTCTCAGTTTTTTGTTGGAGTTATAGATTATAGAAAGACAATTTGGCTAGTCCCCCCAGACCGCCGCACTATACTAATATAACATGATAGAAATTGTAAAAATTTTATTTTTTCTATACCTTAAACGTCCTAAGCGTAGAAACCGGACTGTGCAATTACAGCGAGGGCTGAGTGCGATTCGGTGTGAGTAATGTCGCATGATGTGGCAGTGGTGCCGCTATGTGGGTACGTGGTACGTGTGTACCTGCGCGCTCCGCGTGAGGATGGAGGTGGAGTGGCGGCGGCGCGTGAGTGCCGCGTCTGCCGCGCCCGCGCCCGCCAGCGCCATCTGCAGCACAGCGCCACGCCCTGTAGTGCACGACCGCCCCACCACTATGTCGCCTCCCCACCGCGGACCACCCAATGTCGCTATTGAGCAGTGTTGCCGATTACGATACGCGACAATAACCGAAACCCGTGTCAGAAATATCCGATTTCAGGTGAGTGAGAAGAGTTTAGACAAAATACCCGATTTTTTTCCGTCAATTAAAATAGTAAGTTTATAAATAAAAAACATTAAAAATTATATTTTCAGTTATTAATAGATGTTACTTTGCGGACATTAATGATATAAAAGGTGTTAAAAATTAATTTGCTAAAATCCGCGTAACAAAATAAAATGATGTGTCTTACCTAGTTTGAAGAGCACTTTTAATTTTTTAAGCAGTTTTGTGCTACGGGATTTAAATTAATACTCATAAGGATACTCTATAAATTTACTTTACGTTTGTTATTAGGGGTTAAAGGTACAAAAAAAACGTTTAAAAACGTCTAGCACATTTTATATTCTACATAAATCCGCTAAATTAAACGTTTAATTTAAAGAAATAAAATCAGGTATTAATGAATTAAAGAAAAATGGGTAAATCGGCAACACTGCTATTGAGAGTCCACTACTCGGGGCAGTATGTTTGACATATTGCAGAACACCGCACCGCTTCGATTGCAAAGCGTGCCTATTATAAAAGTCCGTTGGCGAATATAAATAACGACATACTTTGTACAGTACGATTATATGGTATTAATATAATATTGTGCATACGGACCCAAACAGGAAATTAAAAATCTCACAGGCGCGCAATCAATTGAAAAAAGGACAGAAATGTAAATAAACATGCAAGCATCCAACAAAAATTACAAGTTATTTAATGGTACTTACTTCTGAATAATTAAGTAATTTGTTTAAATATATAAAACATGCAAAATAGACTTCCTGTGGTAGCATGATTTACAACTTCATGTTTGAGTTAAGTTAAATCAGTACATGGCATTTAAATTGATTAATCAACTGATTAAGGTAAGTCTATATTTTATCAAGGTGCGAAACATGCAGTGCAACCCTACTATGTGTTAAACAAATGTGTAACATCATGCAAACTACTTGTTATAATGTAAACTATAACTTTCAATGCATTGAATATACAGGGTTATGTTGCAATATACGGCCAAATTTGCAGAAAAGGTTCGAAATAAGTAATATAGGCGAATGATAAGAAAAATCAATCCAAAAAAAAATTTCAAACATTCTGTCTATTTTATCTTTTAAATTCAGAATGTGTGGTAATGTATTATTTTAACGGACTGTCACACATTCGTAAGGGTCGCTCGGTAAAGTACCTTGTCGTGCGTCTTCGCACGTTCTTCCCTTCCATTTATCGATACACCGCTAAGTACCCTACGTCCGCAGGCCCGGTCGACAGCTGACCTCATTACGTATACTTCATTGCCTATGACGGAACAGAAATATTCAAACCGCAGATACTATGAAACTACGAAATGGTGCGATATTACATTTTAAGCAATGAAAGTTTAAGTAGTGCATCTTTACCGCGGCAAGAAATTAACGTTAGGTACGATCGAAGAACAATTGACAGCTAATCAAACTATTCGAGTGCAGTAAGCGATAATGCAATAACTTAAATACTGAATTTGAAGATAGGTAGATTGCGCACGGAGATCCTATACTATGGCCTGCAAAATCCCTAGAATGTTCACTGTTAGACTTTTATCTGTGGGGTGAAACAAAGAGGTCCAAGTTATGAAAAACGGCACAGTTAAATTATTGCTGCAATCACGGAAGGTAAAAGTGCTCAAGCACAGTTAATAAGTGTAAAAAAATTATTAAAGAAAATGTGCTCGTCTATATTTAGAGTGTGGCGGCACGGCCCTAACTGTTCGATCGTTCAGCAATTTTTGCAAGCTATCAGCTGCGCGAGAGCTATCGGCTCGGTTTTCTCTCCAGTAGACTCGACCATCCGACGCCATGAGGCCGCTCGTTCTAGCTCCAATCCGTTACATTAAATTTACGTTGTGGATAAACTGTTATTTAATACGTGGGGGAGTGAGGTATTCGTTATTCACATCCCCAAGAGAAAAATGGATTCAACTTTGATTTACCTATGTTAGATATCTGGACTATTTGCGTTATTTAATTATAAATAGTTTATTCCAATTTTTTAAATACGCCATAATAATGACAGTCGTCAGTTACGTCGCAAAAATATTCTTTTAAATTTTATTTATTAGGACGATCCTAAGCCCGTTAAAAGTGCGAAGGGAAAATTAGAATCATAATTCGCGTCATGTAGTTATAAGTACAAAGTTGTTACTAAGAAAGTAAACAATAGGTAAAAACTTGAGAAACTGTAACGTAAATTCAATCATTCACACAGGACCGTCTACGCGTAGTTGTTGCCCATAAATCACATTAGATTTGAGATAATTTCAAACAAAAGTAGCATCCCTATGCTTATCTACACGTATTTTCAAAAAATGTAATATCGGTATATCGTTATTTTAAACTTAAATATAAAATTTGGCTATTTTTTGAAAAATAACCCTGTATATTTTATAATAAAAAAAATTCGAGTGTATTTAAATAAAAAAGCGCTATATTCATATCATACCTTTATACTTGTAATACCATTAAGGTAGGTTCTCTAATACCATTAACTCAAACAAAGCACAGGCAGAGCTTTCTTTAATTTAAATCATTTGCTCATGTTGGGCCTTTACCGTTTAGTCACAGTTATAAATCTAATTAAAAAAATTAGCTTTATGTGCTAAGTGTAAGTCTGTGTTTCAATTATGTAAAAGTTTAAGAGTTTACTGCTATTTATTTCAATTTGTTTATGCTTAAGTAGCATTTAATAAAAACTAACGAAATGTAGTAGGTAATATTCATTAATATCAATATTGAAAACAAATTTATATTACGATTATGTTGTATAATTTATACACTGACTTCGTGAAGACTTCCTTACCCTCTGCTTATTAGGTCTTTTGACCTTATTGAAGTATAGTTCGGTCATTTTAAGAAAACCATCGGTGAGTTGGTCCAAATCCTGACGTGTCGGTGTAGGATAGATGTCGCAATGCGTTTTTTCGTCTTCCAATATTTGTTTGGTTGCTGGATTAGTCAGCGGCAAAAGCAGAGTCCTAAAACGCCAGTATTTGAGGGCCTGAAAATATCGTTTTATAAATAAAACATTGTGCTCGATTAATGTTTGTTCTAAGTTGATCAAAGAAGAAAATTATGTTAATTCCAAAATCTCTATCTATAGTCAGTATTCGTAGAAGTGAAAAAGAGGTGTTATATTGTCATATAATTTGCATCTACAATTCAAAATGATATGGCCGTCATGTCGGTGTCTCACGAATTCGGACGAGAAATCGTCCGATTATCCGAAATACTGGATTTTCTCCCGAGTTATAAACGTGGTAGAGCCACGCTACAGATATATTATGGCTGTAGCACGAATGGGTCGGCTCGACCGGGAAAGGACCACGCTCTCACAGAATACCAGCGTAAAGTAGCAGCTTTATGCTGCTGTGTTTCGTATGGAGAGTGTAGAGAACCGGAGACCCTTGTTACTGGAAACGAGGCATTCCATCTTAGTGTTAGAAAAATGATCATTACGCAATATTACTTAGCAATCTTCACAATTAATATTAATATGAATCCATTTCAAACTACCCACATTAATTCCAAAATTGAGTCACAATATAAAAGCGCGTACATTTGACGCTCCCGGCAGTTGACTACGAACAGTGGTGCTGAGAAGGTTATAATAGTCAAGTCTATTGTGAAATAAAGTAATTCTAAAGGCTGTGAGTAAAGTTAAATTAATATATAGTCTTCTTTGTAAAAGTAAAGTATAGTGTGTTATAACGTATTATATACAATTTAAGAGTGAAATTAAACAACGCACATTGTGATTAAACAGTTAACTAAGTTAGTTGTCGTGGTTTTATTGGAGAGAAGCTGACATTAGTAATTAAGGGTAACAATGCTGAAGATGGATCTAGATGTCTCTTGGCCACACTGCATACACTTACCATCAGGTGGCCTGTGTGCTCGTTTGTCATCAATTTTATATAAAAAAGTTATATAAATCATTAAGAATTTGAAGTCTTATTTTAAAATGACTTAAACTTACGCGGATACTACTCAATGAATAAAACTAATTTTTAGAATTTTAGCGACGTTCTGGTAAGTCTAAAGACTATGAACATTGTCAGTATCATGCCCACAATCATACCAGGTTTGATTAAACACAAATCGTCGCAAAGGAACACCGATTCCTTCGAAGGATGATTCGTGAGGCTCTTGCAATTTAAAAAAGCATCATAATTTCGATACAAAAGAGGACTGGATGCTACTATAATGAACAAGACTAAATCCAGACCCAAAAATTCTACAGGACTTCAAGATATTGTAAGCGCGTTCTGTGTAGATCAGAAATGACGATACTACGATATCAAAACATCGAAAATTTCAGTCCCCTGCGACCAGAGTTCGATAGGCTTCAATTGTAATGGTATGGTAGAATTTAATTATAAGAAACTTTTGTGTAAGACAAAACATGCCCATTTATCTTCTTCTAAGTAATTTAAAAAAAAACATGATCCGTAAATTACCTCAACAAGCGCGAAATCTGTGTCACCTCTGGTACAAATATAGTGGTCCATGTAATTCCAGCTATAGTTTTCCAGCTTCTCAGTGGTGAAGGATACCCAAGATACTTCGTAAGTGTCGTGATTGGGCGCGTGGAAGCGGTAGCGATAGTGAATGTTGAAAGGAGGATACGGATGCCTAAAAAAATAATATGAATTTACGGAAAAATGGATTCACCAAATCTTATGGTATTTTTTCATAATCTAAAAAAGACTAAAATTTCTTCATATGTACAATAACAAAGTTCAGTGCCATCTTATGCCCTCTTAAGTCTAGGGGTACACGACGCTAGAGCGGTGAAGTGTTTACAAGTATGTTTCACACATAAAAAATATAAAGACTGACATTTTAGAATTCGAATGATCGATAGAATTGCCACTTTTCATTCAAATATATGCAATTTCCACGATTACTGTCACAATAATTTATAATAGTAGTCAATTTCTTTATAATTTCATACTAGGAGACTTCAAGAAATATATGTAGATGAACGTTGAAAAGAAAATAATGATTTTAGACCCGACAGGCGATTATGCAACTTTCTTCAGCCATGTACATTGTTTCTACAATGTGGCCAAAACAATTACGCGCGTGACACGAATGAGGTTTCAGCGCCCGCACCCTGCCTCAGTCCCCGCGCTTCTCCTAGTGACCACCACTTACTATCAGGTGGACTGTGTGCTTCTTTGTTACCCTTACTTCTATAAAAAACCACTTGATTGATGGTTGGAAAGCTCTGTAGTATTCATGGTCACGAGCATTATGTTATTATATCTGCTATTTCAATTTGATTTTGTAAATTATGAGTGACGAAAGGGTGGGTGAAATTAAAATAAATAAAATACCGAACACGACTCGAAAGTAAGTAGTATTGCAATTAATCGAACATTCTGCTAAGCCTACTAGATGACAAGATAACAATCTCGATATCCGATGTAAAATACTCAGACCGGACCAGACAGAGTGACAGGAGCAGAACAAAGCGTGCGGATGCGAAACATCTAGTCATGCAACTATAATATAACTATTAATCCACTTGTCTAAGCATGTTCAACCGCTCCGGTGTTCCCTCCTTATTTCTAATCATAGAATACTATAATACACAATAGAATGGCTACCAACATTATTTTGTACGAGAACCAGTGTCGCCGGGAGCACACATACAATCGGTTACGTCCTACTATGACTACTAGAAACCCAATTCGCTCATTAGTCACACTAATTTCAATAAATAAATGTTACAAACGCATTACATAAAATCAGATATACATAAAATCAGATGCCGATAGATGCAGATGTCTATGGGCCACAGCAACCGCTTACCATCAGATGGACTATGGGCTCGTTTGTCAACCTATCCTATAAAAAAAAGCTAACAGTGCACTTGCAATTAACTTCAGACGTATAAGACCATAGATGTATTGTCCCCTGTGACCTAAGATGTGATATCTTCCAGTCTGTAATTATACTGGCTCCCTCATTTTTAAACCGAATCACGTCAGTAGTTAAACGTTCTCTCGTACATGAAACAACGAATCTAAACGGCAAATAAAACCTTTCTGAATATAAATGCAATACAACAATACTGAGAAGCGTTACCTGGGCCGGTATCTCGTTACGGTGATAGTGGATCCAACTAGAGTGAGCTTGTGGAATATCCTGCCGATGGAGAGCAGGTAACGTTTTGTTGGCGCCGAGTTGGCCAGCTTTCCGCACTGAGGAGCCACTTTAGAAGGCGGTGGCGCTGGTGTCGTAGGACAGTGAGCTTCTAAAACTTCGTTTTCATTTAGACCTACTATCAGCTGAAAGCCCTAACATAAAAACAATAGGTTTGTGATCGTGGCAAAACATATTTTAGCACTGGTCTACTTTTTCGTTTATAGGCTTATTTTGCCTACTATAAATTAATGATTAACTTCTCTATTATAATGGATGAACCCTGGTATGATAGTCGTAAGTAAATATATATTTCTTCTTTTTCTTTATCGGTCCTCAAAAGTCAAAGCTGGACATGAGCCTCATTTGGTCGAGATTCGTCTTAATCTTCGTGCTTGACAGGCAGATTGACGATCGCAGTGCCATGTCTCCAACCTTCGACGCTGCTGCCCGTCACGGTTCTAGCTATTTTATGACGTAAACGAGATGGTTATAACGCCATCTATCGAAAAGTATAAGATTGGCGTTTCTCATAATCGCCTCTTACGTAACTTACTAGACGAAATGGGATGATAAGGTGGATTGTAATTTATGATAATAAATAAATAAATTGTGCGTGTAACTGTGTACAAACCTACGAAGTGAAACTTCTTTACGACACACGATTCTTCCTTTATTTTATACTTTACATAACTAGGTTAAATAACAGTATACTCATATAGCGGTTAAACATCACAAGAAAACGTGACGTTTTTAATGTTTATTACCACTCTAAATCTACCCAATACATAGAAAAAAAGTTTTATTTCAATAACATCAGATATCTACGGTAAACATTTTGTCAGCCATGTATTGAATTTCTACATACATGTCTAAAAATTTCTAACCGCGTAATGGCGGCGTAAGACCCACTCCGTATCAACCTGTGGGTGTAGTGAAAGGCGACAGAGGGAAAAGAATCGGGAGATAGGTACCAGCATCCTCCTGATAACTATTCAAAATAGGTTCTAATACTTTAATGTCGGTATAAATATCACATTTACGCCAAACGTAAATTATGCCGAACGGTGACAGGTTGTCGAAGCCGCAAGACGTTTGGTATAGTGATCACTAAGATATAAGCCAAGGGTGGCGTATGTTAACACCCTTCCATACAATGAGTCATAGGATCAGCAAGATATTTTTAAGTTGATGAAAAAGAAAAATAGTAAATAATAAAATTTTATTAATTTCCATTCTGTCTCTTTTTAAAATCAATATCAAATCAAAAATATAAACAACAGGTTCACTTTTCTGCTATATGCTACTGGGAAATAAAAACGTGATGATGAAAATTTAATAAATAAAAACATTACTAACTTGTGCCAATCTCGTGGAAACCAACTCCTTAAAGACTTCCATGGTGGTGAGTGGTTTCTTATAAATAGCTCGATTTTGAGCAAAGTCAGCATTGACGTCGTCCGGTAGCAGGTTGTAATCGGACACGAGGTAGTCGTTCTGCAACGACCGCTTGTCTGGGAAGTAGTCAGTGGTGATAGGAAGACACGCCGGGATCGTTAGCGACTTCCAGTCCACGCCTGATTGCATTCAAAAATAATTTTGTGTTACTACCTATGAATATTCATATTCATTATAAAATTAAAACAAAAGATTATTATTTATATAATGGGTTACAGAAGCTAATGGACAATTTAGAGGAAAGCTAAAACGGGTTTAATTATATTTATTAAGTCCTCTTTGTCCTAGCCAATATCACTACTTATGGAGTTAAAAATAAAAGAAGAATTTTAAACTATATAAATTTTGTTTCATGGTTTATTAATCATGGATACGTATCCCAAGAAACTTTGCGGATGTAAATTATTTTTAACAAATTTTACATTACTTTATTAATTTTTGTGTCACTTCTCTTCCTATTCAAGAAAATTTCTTCACCGTCGATTGTTTGAAGTATAAATGTAGGGAAGTCCCACACTAGATGAGATGGCCGACCTGATAAGATATGCGAACATGCGGATAACTCAAGTCTCTACAAATGTAAAAGTAATTCTAAGTGGTTAAACTAAGAAGCCAGTGGCCATTACACCAAGAAACATTGCATGTTTCCAATTGTGTAATTTGTCATAAGGTAAAAAAAATGTTGCGTTCCTCTAAAT
>DWHP01007970.1:0-10732 GCA_018247895.1 Parnassius honrathi | reverse complement strand
ACTAACGAGCATTTGACAGTGTTTATTTTTGACGCTCTATAATGATAAATGCTTTAATGATTTCATGATTTTTTATTTATAATGTAAAGTTATTCAAATACCCATTTCAAACGTACCAATATTTATATAAATATAATTAGTTTCTGGCCATTACAGCCATTTTTCGCGCAAACTCAGAGAGGTGCGATTTTTTTGACGCCGAGTGTATAACACTCCCTATCGGCCATTTTAAAGGCTAAGTAATTGTTTATTTAAAAAGTAAATCTAAATCATAACTAAAGAATGCACCCTTTTCATCAGATTTAACATCCTAGGAAGCCGTTTCTTCTATTTCCGGCTGGACTTCCGGTCGTTTGCGTGTACGCGCGCGCGCGCGTTACAATTTTGTCGTACGACATCAGAGATGGCCTGCAGGGCCAACCGTTTTTCTTATAATTTGGATAAAACTTTTATGAATAATTGTTACTAACTAAATCAAAACTAAAATGTTTCGCTGCCATATTTTGATAAATAACTCGGCAAAAACTTATTTTCTATCGATTTTCTGAACAATTTCCTTCAACTGTTTTTTTGGAAAAATTATTCACAATATTATCATAATTACAGCCCCTCACAAGTCCATTGCTAAAGGCCTCCCCCCAAGGAATGTCATAAAGCATGGTCCTGAGCCACCTATATTCACTAGCTTCCTGCATGCATTTATAATATGGAACAGAAAACTTTTTAAAAGTTTACAAAGTTTAGCTTGCCACTTCTAATTCGGTCGCAAAGTTATACGGCTATAAAATATTTAAATTAGATATACAGCTAATTTTGTTTTGTATACAATAATGTAGGGTTAATAATAAAATGTATGAGCAAATAAAATTTGTATACCATTAAAGGGCTCAAGAATCACTCAAGAGCGTGGCAGAGTTAGTTTATTGTCAGCAATTAGCGCTACGCCGCCTTTTTGTTTAGTGCATTTTCGTAACGCAACAGGGTCGGGGGCATTCATGAAAATTTATTAACATTTTTATAACTGTTTCAAATAAAGTGATGACTGACTATTTCGGATGTTATCAGTTCAACATACTTAACAAACAACCGGACATACCCCGACATCTGGTCCTTCGAGCGGTGGTTTTTGGAGAGTTTCAGGTATGAGCAATCGGTCCATAGGGCTCCCACAAGCGGGTCTCACCAGTGGATTGGGAAGGTGCGTTAATAACATGATAGCTGACTAAAAGTCCAACGATACATCAAGAAGGGTGTACTGTTTGTATAACATAACATAACATAGAGTAACAACAAGCAATGGAAGATCTTCTACGAAAACAGTCAGAACTAACAGCAGACATCCAGAAGGAGTTTAGCTTCAAGAAAGATAACACTGAACGGACGTATGCCACAGCGCAAAGAAGACTGGAGCGCCGAAACGTATTCATTGAGGATTTTCAAGCTAACCACGAAATCTTGGTCCAGTGCGATGACCAAACCAGTGATTACTTTCTGAACAAACATTACGAGTCGGTGAGGAAACTGTAGTGTTACGCGCCACAGTTGATGGCACTCGCGCTATCTGGTATCAAGTATCAGAAGTGGGAGTGTCAAGATCTTTCTAGAACTCGCCCAACAGCGCCGTCTAGTAACGAATAGAAGGATTAAGCTTTCTAGAAAAGACCACACTCGAACTTTCTGCACTTAGTCGGTCGGGACCGGTATTAGCTGGAACATTCTGGATGTTTCAGTGGAAAAGGTCTATTTAAAGCCGCTGAGTCGCGATCGGAGCAGTATTGATTTGGCAACACAAGCGAAGCTTCGGAGCGAAATAAAGTGAACTAAAGTGATCAGTGTGATTAATTATTAGTGTTTTTTAAGTTTTAATGGGTGTTCGGTAATTAAAGTGTTAATTTTGGTAATTCAATCGGTAATTCAATCAATTTTATTGTCACGAACCCTAAGCTCGTAACAGTATTTTAGTGATGTAACAACAATTGAGAAGTATGTGCGGAAAGGAAATTTTGCGCAAGAAACATTTCAAGATGTGTCTTAAACACCCAGCAAACAAAACCAACCGTAAGTACAGTACCCTCAACATCTGTATCTCTATACAATAACATGGAGGAAAAACTAAAAAGACAAGCAGCTAATTACAAAGCATTGCAAAGAACTATAGATATTATAAACATCGGAACAATAACAGAGAAATGAGAGTCGGAGGATACTCTTAGAACATTAGAAGCGCGTTCGTCGAAAGTGGATTCGCTCTATTGGGATATTCAGAGCGAACTTAACGGTATAGAATATAGGGAAATGGAAGACCTTCCACGGAAATTACAACCAGTGGGTGTCGTTCAAAAAACTCTTCAAAGGCACAAAAAATGCAGTTCCTCAAAAGTAAGATACGTGGGGAAGCTAAATGCCTAATTCAACATCAACAGTTCAGCTCAGATAACTATAGCATTTGTTGGGATACTCTCAATCAGCATTATAACAACAAGAAATTAATATTTTCCCGTCACATAAATAATATCTTTTATTCATTGCACAATACAGGTAGATTAATTGTTAATTCTTTTTATTTATTTTTTATTTTTTGATATTTGTTTTTACGTTTAATTAACTTTATAATGACATTTGTTAACTGTTAGCACAGAGGCATTCTTTGACTTCTTTCTTTTTTAGTTTATTAGTTTTGCAAAGGCATATAAACCCATACTGCCTAGTCTGACGTGTATAATTTCTTCTTACAATTTGTGACAGACAGCCAAGTTTTTGGAAAGTTTTACTACTAAACTGATTGTTTTATATCTTTAAACTGTTGTATTGTTATATGCTTTCTCTTTCATGCTGCTGGAGGTTGTAATATTGTAGGTACCGTCTGATCTTGCATTTTATTATATTTTATTTTTAAGTATATATAAGAACTTATTTGTATATTTTAATATAGCATCTATGTTATCCTCAAACATTTGTAACGACTGTGATTTGTTTCTGTCGTTGTCTTCGAATGATGAGACACTTTTTTAGTTATCACAGTGCAACGGCTTCTCCTTCACTCAACGTTAACTTAAATTCTAGTTTCTAAGACTGTGTGAATAACTTCAATGCTATTCATATTAACGCCTAAAGCATTCCGGCTCATTATCCTGACATGCTTGCGTCATTTGAATCCCAAAATATTCAAGCTATTTTAGTTTCAGAATCTTGGCTAAAACCCTGTCTGCCTTCTACTTCTTACTTTTTGCCGGGGTTTCATCTAATTAGAAATGATCGCACTAATAGGGGTGACGGGGGCGTGGCGATCTATCTGAGATCCTACTTTCGATTTAAAATTGTTAGTTTGTCATGTCAACCACCCCCTGTTGATTACGCTGAGCATTTGGTGGTTGACGTCTCCCTGTCTCAGAATGAAATCCTTCTTGGAGTATTCTACAGTCCCCCTCTTTCTGTAAACTATTTTACTTCTTTTGAATCTCTTTTGGAATCACTAGTCTCTACGTATAGTCATACTATTTTGATAGGAGACTTTAACACCTGTTTGCTTATAGGCGACAATCGGGCTATAAAACTTAAGTCTATAATTGAAGCGTGTAACATGCAAATCCTACCCCTTTCTGCTACACATAACTTTCCTAACTGTACTCCTTCCCTTCTTAACTTAATTATAGTGTCATCTTCAACACTAGTTTTCAAACACGGACAGTGTCCTGCTCATGCATTCTCTCATCTTTCTTTCGTATAAACTACGCCCTCCTAAAATCAAATCTAAATTAGTTTTGCGACGTAATTTTGGAGGAATGGATATTGACCAACTTTGTGAAGATGCGCATAACATCGATTGGTCAGTGATTGAGAGAGCGCCGGGAATTGATGACAAAGTTGAAGTTTTCTGTTCCCTACTTACTCAGCTTTATGACATTCACACGCCAATGCATTACGTGAAACTCATACATTTACTTGCTCCATGGCTCTCTGATGATCTGAAAAGACTTATATTGAAGAAAAATGTGGCATTGTCAAAGCTTAAGAGGAATAAAACCGAGGAAAACCAAAGGAAATATGCCAAAATCAGGAATCGCTGCAATACATTATGTAGAGATGCACAACGACGCCACATTTATACATCAGTCGAGAACGACTACTCATCTAGGGTGTGAAAGTTTCTTAAAACAGTTGGAGTTGGAAGAACATCCCTAAATGCTTCACCTTCTAGTGTTGATGTTAAACTATTAAATCAACATTTTTCTAATTCTTCTAACACTTGATAGTGAACATAAACTGCAAACACATCATTCAATTTCAAGAAAACGTATAATTTTAGTTCTGTTAAGTAAATTACATTGACAAGTATACCCTTTTAGACAGGAGTGCATTTTAATTTCGAAAGTTTTTTTCTGTGGGCCGAATAATTGTAAATAGCATATATTTAGTTTTTGAAATATTAAGTGTAAGCATGTTTTGATTGAGCCAATTTCTAATACGCCAAAGTCCAAGTTCAGTATTAGTTTTGACCTCAGTCCAAGTTTTTCCATGAAATATTATTGAGGTATCGTCTGCAGTAGTAAATAATTTACTATTTGTTATTTTTATTTCACAAAGATCACTTACTCTCTTTAAACTGATCTACCCTGTTTTTGTTAATGTTGTTGTGAAGCCATCGCTACATGCTTACTGCTAAATCGCACCACAAACTCTCTTTATCACCACCAGCGATCTCATCTTATTTTGGGTAACGGCAAGAACATAGAAGAGCATTAGCTTTAAAGTTGTTGCTGCCACGTTTTCGAACATTTATTGAAACTTAAACAAATCACTTCCAATCTGTTATTTTTAATAATTTTTTAATTTTATTTTTAAAAACCTGTTGGTTTTTCCTGTTACGAAAAATACTCCTCACTCATAATGTACACGGTAGGCCCTACAGATTATCACACATTATAATTACCAAAAAGTGCTTGGCTCACATTATGTCCCAAGATATTACTCAAAATGTTTACTTATTTAAATTTAGCATATTTAATCTGTTTCTTTTTTCCGTTTTTTATTTTAGTTTAGTCGGTCTACAGTGGGAGGATCCAGACTGTTTATATCTGCTTGCACCAGCGCCGGCGGTGACGATGAATTACGATTTGAATCTAGATTTGAAAGCGGTAACCTCGCAAAAGCTATACGTATTACTTCCGCCTATTACGAGTTGCATCTTCGGACTGATCTTTACACCAACAGGCACATGCAATGGTTCTACTTTCGAGTGACAAATACTAAGAAGCAAATGATGTATAGGTTCGTCGTTTTTTCGTTTCATGATAACGTAATATTTATTAATATACCCTGTACTGGATGATTTTTTACCGTCTGGAAAAAATATAGTGTAACAGGTGAACGGAATAGAAGCCTATGGCACTGATATTTTCCATTTTTTTTTTATTTTACATTAGAAATATTACGAAATTGATCTATCAATAAATTCCGGCAGGCTTTTATTCCGTTCACCTTTAACTCCCTATTTTTTGTCAGACGGTAAAAAAATCACTCTTCGCTCCCTCCCAAATCCTAGACGCAATAAAGCAATTTTAATCGAATACCTGCCCGCATATTATCAACTCGATAGTTGCTCGACAAAAAATTAAAAAACCACATCGACTGCTTTTTGATTAATCTGTCGGACAATTATAGATCTAAAATCTATATAGGCTGTGATAATGATGATAATGAACTATCGACATACAGCCAGGTATTGGGAGGCGCATATGTTGTACACCAGCGCCATTCAAACGGCAAACTTTCATTTCCTAATATATTTATTATGCATTATATAAAGCAAGGCTAGTTCGTTCTTTTTACTATGAAATTTGTAATTATTATGTCCGATTGAGTGATGCAAAACAACTGCCTAATAGAGAAAACAATCAGGTAAGAGGATGATGAAAAACAGAAAGTGTCAAAATGTACTACATATATTGGAGTGTTTGCATATTTCAGCCAATATCGATTAGTGATCCGACACTAGATAATAAGGCTTCTTTTTTGTCAAGCAATCAGTCTTAAGCAAGTAACAAACTCACTTATTTCTGCCTGAGCATCCACTGTCGTGTTCCGTTTTGTTTGTTGTAGAGACAAGTCTGTGAGATTTCCTATCGTAGTCCTCATAGGTATTGTAGCCTTTTTTAGTTGCTGGTGTTCATGGCGTGCAGTGGTTACTTACGATCAGGTAAACTGTGAGCTCATTTTTCACTTCAGTTTTATAAAAACTCTTTTATGTTGACCTTTTATTAATGCCTGCAGGATATTTCGATGTTTTGCTTCACCATAGTAAATATCATAATGCCCTTGAAGACTTCAATTACATTATAAGTGCATTTTATTACAGGTTCTCTATAGTCAATTTATCAAAAGCTGAAAGTCTGTACAACGAAGGCATGCGCCCTTTGTTATACTCTACTAAGGATGCACAGTTACATTCGATTGGATGGAGGCGATGCGGCGACAATATAGCGTACTATAAGAATGATTCCACGTAAGAGATCATTAAAATTTAAAATAATTTGAACTGATACTAATGTTTGACGATTAAATAACAATATATTACGCCTTTTATTGTTAAAGATGTGAAGAAGAAGAACAATTTCCAAGTTACACACTAACATTTAATATTGAGTTTCCGCACACGGACGATACCGTCTACATAGCACATTGCTATCCATACACTTACTCGGATCTACAAGAGTACATGTCAAGATTGCAAACGCATCCTGTCAAGTCGACTTATTCAAAATTGAGACTGCTTTGCCGGACCCTAGCTGGAAATAACGTGTATTACCTAACAATCACCGCTCCACAAAACTATAATGAAATGGAGCAAAAAGTAAGCGATAAAGTATTATTATTATTTTTTATATAAAAGAGGAGGCAAACGAGCATATGGCTAACCTGATGGTCAATGTGCACCATCGCCCATGAACATCTGTAACACCAGAAATTGCATGTGCGTCGCCGGCCTTTTAGAAAGGAATAGGCTCTTGTCTTGAAGTTCCCTAAGTCGTGTCGGTCTAGAAAATCCGCTGGCGACATGAAATTCTACAACGTGGTCGTGCATGGCAGTAAATTCCTGGTAAAATGCACGGTAATGGACTGCTAATCATCGAGATTGTGGATGGAGTTTCAAGTTTTGTCGCAGTGTATGGTGATGGAAATTAAGAGCTTGGATCAAACCGAACAATTCCTCTGAGCGCTAATCGTGAAATATGCGGCAGAAGATGCACAAAGAGGCAACGCCTCATCGCAAGGCCAATGAAGTAAGCCGGTCGAAAATAACTTAGTTGTCGACTATTCGAACCTCTTTCCACTGATTACGGGTAAGTGGAAGGAGCTGGTACTTAAGTATCCTGGCTCCCGGCCCAGAGATAAGAACAGTACTCCATATGAAGCCAAGTCGCTTTGCGCGCTTTATAAAATTGCAAGCGGTGTGCCCACGTCGCCAAGCTTTTTAGAGACCAGTAAGGCTTTCCCTTTCAAGTGAAATCCTGATCCAACGCTAGCTGAGGCAACAATGGCCTAAAATAGAGGAAATACGACAGAGGAGTTCTTGTTAGAGGTAAACACTCACCTTTGTTTTCGGAGGATTAAACTGGACTAGATTAGATCACCTTAGAGACTTTGTTTAATAAAAACTCTACTACAGACACAAGTTTGTCTAGATCGACGACGACTTGTTCGCGAGAAATATTAACAAAACCAGTATATAAAACGTCACCAGTATAATGCTATCCAAATGAGAATAGGAATGGCCTTACGCCATATTGTGACATATTGACTGCCAATTTAAACCTGTTAGGTAAGGTGAGCAAAATTGATATTTTTGAATATTTTTGATTTATTAATAAAAGAACCATGAACGATTTTTTATATGAATCAAGCACTATAATTCTGCTTAACGTTGCATCAGTATCTAAGTAGTCGTAATCGTCACCATCGTCATCATCATCATAACTGCTGCTTCCCCTTAAAACTAGAACATGGATTTATGGCAAGTATTTCAAAGTTCAACCGAGTGTTATTGCAAAGAAGAATAGGCCTTTTATTATCTTTTTTTACAGTATAAGGGTGGCAAATGAGCACATAGTCCACCTGATGGTCACAGACGTCTACATGTATCCTAGACAACGAATCAAAACGCAGATGTGCCGTCACCCGTGAGGACTAAGATGGAATGCCTCGTTTCCAGTAAAGAGGGTCTCCGATTCTCTACACTCACCAAACGAAACACAGCAGCGTTAAGCTGCTATTTGACGCTGATATTTTGAGAAAGCGTGGCCTTCCAATAGTATCTGATAATTGAAGCAACTTTTTCTAGTAGTGTTAGACTCTCAATTTGGCTTTCTGACTGTTGAACATTTTGAAAACTATTTATGACTTCAACATATGGACTAAGATGGAATGCCGACACAAAAAATATTATAATAAAAAAATGCATCACATAGAGTACCGACTTATTGGTAATACTAAGACTCAGTTAAACAAATTGAAAAAAAGACGTTACGCAATTTATTACTTTGCAAGCCGTACATTTTTAGAGTGAATGAAGACTAATAATCTTCCGCTCATCAGATCTCGCTAGTTGACACTGAGGTTATTTGTTACGGAATGTCATTGAATTGAGAAGTTCGAGAAGCTTCGAGAGTGACCTAAACAAAACAATGCCTCAGTGGTTTGCTCTGTAATTCTTTGCACATTTTTAATGTTTTTTTTTAATTTTTTAATTTTTATGAATATCAGTAGTTTGGTTTATTTATTTTTAATGTAATTAATATAAAATATTACCAATTATACTAAATGAAACAACCTTTCCATTTTTCGAACAAATTAACTTCCTCGCTATGAAGTCTGTCAAATGTTACACCTCAGTTTTAAGTGGCGCCGCCCTGGTGCCAGAATAGTCGTGAATACCTTCATTGACAAATCAAGGTTAATGACGTTCCTATTCTTAGTTGAATTGTATTGTACGGTCGTCTGTATAACAAGGAGTGTTAATAGTTTGCAACATACCACTGATATGGTCAACTGTCATTGATGTGTAAAAGGAATAGTGTAGGCGATAGCACGCAGCCTTTTGAATTGTCAGCATTCACAGGCTTGGAGTAAGAAATGCACCATCGATTACGACCTTGAAGCCTCGATCTACAACAAAAATAGTAGTCTAATTACTTAATTTCTCGAGAAAGAAGAGCTTTGTACCAAACCTGAACGAAGGGCTTCGCTATGTCCAAACTAACCGTAAAGGATTCCCCCTTGATCTCGTCTGCGTTTGCTCATCGGTGTGTCGAGAAGGGTAAGCAGATCACCGACTAAGCTATTACGACAGAAGCCGGTCGGTCACTAATCAACTGATGCTTCTCAAGGTATTCCTGAGCTGTATATAAAAGATCAGCTTTATTCTTTGCGGTGTAGATCAGCGAACATCCTCAGCCAGAGAGAAAAATTGTGTCTTAGTGATAAAGAGCAAGGCCGGCTTCGCCGTCTCAAGATGGTAATGAACGAAGTTAAAAATTGCGGAAAACTAAAGCGAGTGACAGAGTAGGTACCTTAGTGTAATTTTACTGCGTTTGCCTCGGGTAACATAAGCACAGAGCTAAGTTGAAATTTCATGCTAAGTCGAAATAAGCACTTATAATTTTTTGTGTGCGTTTTACTTATTTCTATTGATTTTATCGTTAACTTTGGCAGAAAAAGAAAGCAGTCATCATAACAGCTCGGGTGCATCCTGGCGAAACCCCGTCGTCGTGGATGATGAAGGGCTTCATGGATTATTTGACGGGGGATACAAACCAAGCGCGCGAACTGAGAGAGAAATTTATATTTAAACTAGTTCCAATGCTAAATCCGGATGGTGTGAGTGATGTGATGGTCTACATATTTTTCATAAAAAATATTATTCGAAAAGTGTTACTATTACTATTATTGTAGGTAATTGTGGGCAACAATCGATGTTCGTTGACCGGAAAGGATCTGAATAGGCAGTACCGGACGGTGATAAGAGAAACCTACCCACCAGTGTGGCACACCAAAGTAATGATACGAAGGTACGCTTTTTATACAGTAAACGAACTCTATTTAGAATATGTGAAAATTAAGAAACACTTATCATAAAGTACATAGTACAATGAGAAATCTAAATTTTCAAATCTAGTTTTTTTTCATCATGACACATGCTTTAGTAGGTACCAATTTTAATTGTTTCTGTTCCTTTTCAACAACATATTTCACGATCTTTTCAATATTAAAAAATTACAACAAATAAGATAGCATGAGATGTGCCTAGCCCAAGGAATTTAAAATATATACTACTAACGTAGTAATTGGAATGCATACTTAGTAGGTATCACATATTAACTTAACTTAGTCTTATTTGACGAGAAACGCGGTGTGAAGTAGCACAGCGGGTATCTTCTGCCCCTTAGTAATACTAGTTCAAAAATATACTATCTCGGTAAGTATATTTATAAATTTTGGTGAGGGATTAAAAGCAATAAGTTGTATACGTGGTTATTTTGCAATAATTGGCCAAATTTGCAGAGAAGTTTCAGAATAAATAATATTGAAAAGAAAAATGAATTAAAAAAAATCTCAAACATTCTATCCTTCTATTTTTTAAATTCAAAATGCGTGGTAATGCATTTTTAAACTAATTTTACTACGCAATCAATCAATCAATTTCGGATAATTTTAAATAAAAGTAGAAGCCTTATTT
>DWHP01007969.1:0-10732 GCA_018247895.1 Parnassius honrathi | reverse complement strand
TACACACCCACACTACCTTCACATCACGCTGACGACGCCTTGGAGTCTAACCTACTCCGGAACTAGGTAAGTTTTGTTTACTTGCTAGCCACTATATAACAATTATCTATAAGCCATTGGGCTCGTCCCTTAGTTGCTCGTCGAGCTGGTTATACATGGGCCCTAACCTAGTCAACCCTTGTCTGGGCAACTCTGGGCCGTAACATCTAATAAACACTTATCTGATTACGATCACTATCCTCAGTTACACTGTTATTGTTGAGTCTGTATTCATTATGATTTTTTTGGATTATTGTAAGTAAGAAGTTGTGGTAATTGAATTTACATATGCATTATTTGAAGTAAGTCACTTGCATAATGTACTGTATAATGAGCATTTGAGCTATATAGCTAAGTTTGAAGTTAGAACTAAATAAAATATACATTGTAATGTTTAATGCTGTACGTGCTCTGTAATTTGAAACTTATAAGTTTGCACCGTTTGATAACCTCTAACATAATATGCAGAAGCTTGCATTTGTACATCACGCACATTTTATATTGTTGGAATAGCATTGTTTGATTTAATTTAATTGTATTTGATATTTTGTATGCGTGATGCAGTGTGGTTATATTTGGAAAATTAAATTTTGGCGAAAGGAAAACGATGCTGGGATGCTGCGCGTTGGAGGACATTTGGAAGGTTCTCAATTGCAGTACGGGGTTCGACACCCCTTACTGCTTCCTAAGGATGACGCCTTTATTCGGTCATGATCATGTTTAGAGTGCCCACGCTAGATGTAACGCTCTTTTGGCTATTTTGCAGCGAGAGTTTTGGATTTTGGCTGGCCGACGCACCATTTGGGGCGTCATTTTAAAGTGAATACCTTGTTATAAGTTGAAGGCCACCATATCGCAACCGATGATGGGTGACTTACCCCCTGATCGCGTCAGGGCCATCCGACCATTTTCTGGAGTCGGAACCGACTTTGCTGGCCCCTTCCTCTTCAAGTCCTCCAACCTTCGTAACGCGCGTTCACATAAGGCCTGTCTGTGCGTTTTCGTGTGCCTCGCCACTAAGGCCGTTCACCTAGAACTTGTAAGTGCCCTCAACACTGAAGTCTTTGTGGCCACTCTGGGCCGCTTCGTATCGCGTCGTGGTTTGCCGGACCTGATCCGGTCGGATTGTGGAACGAATTATAAGAGCGCAGATAGATATTTGAAAGAGGTCGTCGAATTTCTGTCCAGCAACAGGACGTATTTATGTACAGCAATGTCCAAGAAGGGCATCCAGTGGAAATTCGACCCTTCGGCTTGCTCACACTGGGGCGGTATTTATGAAACGGTGGTGAAGGTGGTTAAGGCATCTCCGTCGCGTTATTGGTGAAACTATCTTGACATTTGAGGAGCTTGCCACTGTATTCTATAAAATTGAGTCGGTACTCAAGTCTCGGCCCCCTGTCCCCTCTCGTCCGATCCAAATGATTTGGAGGTGCTAACCCAGGCCACTTCCTGATTGGCCAGTCACTTAACGCCTTGCCGGAGTACCCCTTCTTGGAAACAAACTCTTCGCGGTTGTGCAGAATTAACCTGCTGCAACAAATGACTCAGAATTTTTGCCACCGATGGTCTCTGGAGTACCTACATATGTTGCAGCAGCGCGTTAAGTGGTCTAACAAGACGTATCCTCCCCGGGTTGGACCTTGTGTTGGTTAATGAACCCAACGCTTTGCCTTTGTATTGGTGCCGTGGGCGCATTGTTAAGTTGTCGTATAGACCGGACGGGGTGCCCAGGGTGGCCGAGGTTTTGATTGGAGATTCGGTCTTGCAACGTCCCGTCACGACCCTATCCCGCTTGCCAATTTGCTCGCGGACATAAGACCTTATGTCCGGGAGGGGTTTGTTTGCGCCCAATTGAAAACCGGTTTTACATTGGACGGACTGCATTCCTTTATAGAGCGCGGCCAATCGAATCAGCGAGCTTAGCCCGCGCCGGCGCGCTGCGTATAGTCTGTTTGAAGCTGCGCCGGCAGCAGCCGCGTCTGGAACGAGATGCCCTCGCGACTGTACCTCGAGTTAAATCGAAATCGTTATAAGCGCTTGACGGCCGCCATTGTGTTAGCTTAGTTTCGTTAATATACGTGACAAAGAGGCCTTTCTTTGAGATTGAGTGATTGAATTAACTTCGCTTGCTACTAATTTGGCATTTTTGATATCGCACTAAATAATTTGGGTTGTAGTCTAGAAGTATCAATTGTGCGCGGCTTCAGTGTCATTTTTTGGAGTGATTAAAGGAATTTTATGCCGTTATTTGCATCGACGCTTGGCTTGTGTAGCATTTTGATATAGTATGCAGTGATTTTGCTTTGTCGATTGAACGCTAAACTTTGTGATTCGAAAGGAGTTCGCGTTACTTATGCTAATTGACGATAGACTGGAGTTCGGCGCCCGGAAGTGAGGGCATCTTTTGAAGTAGTGCAACGACAATGGGTGTGGCCGCTTTCATCGGTGACATAAGCTCACATATTACACACCTTCTTACATACACACACTCACTACCTTTACATAACTCTGACGCCGCCTTGTGGTCGGCTCTACTCCGGAACTAGGTAATTTCTGTTTACTTGCTAGCCACTATATAATAATTTTCCATAGGCCATTTCGGGCCTGTTGCTCGTCGAGCTGGTTATTCATGGGCCCTAACCTAGTTGACCCTTGTCGGGGCAACTCAGGGCCGTAACAATAATATTATTATAATATAAGAAATTACGGTTCTTTTTATTCCAAATCCATATAGTTCAATGTTTAAAAACTTTTGAATAGCTTTGTTATATAGGTTCATAATAAAATACATACTGTACAAATACTTTTTTAATTTTAGATTTCCGAAAAGTAGTGAAATGGCAAATAAATGAGTGGTTACAGTAAAAAAGTCCAACTGGGAGCCCAGCATCAGGAGTTTCGTTTGTTCCATCCATTTGAGGGGTTCATCCATTTTTGAAAACAAGAGTGACCAGCTGGTCGGGAGGTGCAATACCTTAAAATTGAAGTAACAATCGACAGCGGTATCATTTGGCGGCGTCCTTCAAAGGCGACGACACACTTGCGTGCACGCCTGTGTCTTAGAGTGGGACACTCGTTATCGACCATTAGCTTCTTTCAAAGGAAGTAATGAGCGGTAAACAAAAAACATATGTTTAGGTTTAAATACTTAGAACATGGTGTTTTTAGAATTATCCGTGCTGATATGATAATTCTAAAAACACTACGACCCAAGTATTTTAAGCTAAGCTTTAAAGCTTTTTTTAGATGTGTTCTTGTTGATTTAAGAATAATAAATTGTTTTGATATGATAAAAAAACCTATAAAAACAACCAATTGATAAAGTCGTACCTACTTAATTAATAGAACCAGGCGTTACTTTGCGGAAATCCATTATACTAAAGATATTAATAGTTACCTAGTTTGAAGAGCACCTCCCGCCCTCCCTCAATTGCGTGCACTAATCCCGTCACCACTAATCCCAGGACGACTAGTCCCAACACCACTACTCTAGGAAAGACACACCATTGACGATAATACGACACGTGTTTCGCCTCTACATGAGGCATCTTCAGGTGATGTAGATTCCACGGCGGCTGAATTTCTTACTTCGCCGTATTTATCAAAGACATCAAAATCTTTGATATCCATGCCATGTAGCGTCATCTTTACGTACTACCTTGAGAGTCATTCAATTTTCGTACGACAAAATGACGTTACCCATAGAATGGAGTTGGTGGCGATTTACAAAGCAATTTTATGCGAAAGAGAATATTTTAAAAAAATACATATTCTTTTGATTTATTACATTACAATTTGGGCTTCATATGTCTAAAAATAAGGATTGTAACAAATATTTGCTATACTTAAAGTTAAACTTATATCCAATATTTCATGCTGAACTTGAGGTTGAAAATTATCATATTAAATAAATCGTTTTCCCTAAAATCTTTTGAAGTGTTATTTTTATTAAACCGTACGAAATGATATTTGTAACACATAGATGTAACGCTATTGACTGAATTCAATATTGATTGATACTAATTTTATGTACTTTATTGTTTTGATATTGGCTCAATTTTTGGTTGGTAGTAATATAAACGAAGCGCGTCAGTTTAATATTATTTTTAAAAATATTACAAGGGATTTATATAAAAAGTTGGAATATACTAGGGAAGTTGCGTTCGTTTTTATACCTTTTTTGGCGTACACGGCCTCTCACACCACACTAAATATAAATAAAGTAAATAAACAGCAGTATATCTTTTGAATGTCCTTTTCAAAAATGAATGAATGAAATGAACACCACATACAATGAAGTGTGTGCGTATCTGTGTCGAATGCTCGTCAGGATTTTCGCGCTCGTAGAGTCATGACTAGGGTCTAATGTAGTCTAGTGATGTGCGTTATAATGACTTAACCTATAGGTGCGTTATAATGATAAAATTATCGGATTACTAACCATTAGATTGTCGTGTTTTAGAACATGGCAATATACGGTCATCTACTGTGTTTTATTGCTGAATAGACCCAAGTAAATGGCAACGCTAATTTATATTCACTTTGGTATATAAATCTAATCTATGATTAAAACGTAATGAATGATTATATAATATTTGTCAATGTTCTTTGATCAACCTGGTCTCAGCAGATCAAAAGATATTTTATAATATCTTTGGACCTGATTTTATTTGAGAAATCCTTAGAGTAGTATCGTACCTGTGTTATACGACCAAAGAAAGGAGAGATGTAAATGTACAATATTGAACGAACATCTATGATAAAATATCTTGGAGTTATCCTGAACGAAAGATTAAATTGGCAACTTCATATATTAAATGTATCCAAACTAATTCGGAGACTCACTATCGTATTTACGAACCTAAGAACTGTAGCGAATAAAAAACTGCTAATTCAGCCACATATCGTCCTTTGTCATTGTCTGATAAATTATTGCATCTGCTCAAGGTCAGTGGCTTATGGGGTGGAGCTCCCAAAACATATCTTATTGAGGCCGAGTGAGCTCTTGGAACTATATTAAAACTAATATTATATTTGTCAAATGTTCCAAATGTATAAATGCATAAAACGATATCATAATTTTTCCCCAGTATAAGTACGTAACTAAAAACAAATGAACACAAAAATGTCCTGTATTATTTGTCAAAAGCGCATTTGCGAAAAGGCAGTATGACTGCCAAGCATCTCGTTTATGTAATGTTATTCATAATTTACGGCGTGAAATAAAAACTAGTATGTGATACGTGAAATTAGCTTTTATAATAGATGTAGTGTATAGACAATCGTCTATTGAGCCATCGCTACTAGTGTATAAATACTCTCTGCTTAGGTAACATTGGGTTTGCGTCCTCATTTTACCCAAGGGGTACCCCCCCTTGGGTGAAAGGAGGACGCAAACCCGATGGACGTCCGTTTACGGCTTAAAGGTCTTTCGCTAGATCATTAAGCCAATTTCACGGCTGGCTGCGTGGTATGCTATGAGCATTCACCACCTCCCTCCCCCGTTTACCGGAGGGTAGCCCTTATTTGCTTCGGGCGCAAAAAAAAGAACATCGGGCTGTTGAATTGTAACCGGCGAGTAGACAACATCTCTTTAATATGTATAACCGATAGACGTGTACCGTGTAAAGTGTGTTAGTGAAATTGTGTAATAAGTGATACCGTATATATTGTGCAAATTAAAACAGCTTATTGTTTATTGGCGATGAGGAAAAAATACTGTGAGTAATAACGAATGTTTTTATATAAACGGGAAAAGTTTTATGTAAAGATTTGCTGTATTCTCTTTTAACAGATGGGTTAGAACGTAGAGCCTAAAGTTGAGGAAAATTAGCAATAGCAGTTTTGATTGTTTATGCAGTGATTTATCTTTGTTAAAATCAAATAAACACCTTAATAGGATGGCCCAGGAGCATGGACACTTATTGTTAATGGTCCAAGATTTACTAAAGCAAAGGTCCAGTCATGGACATGCTTTAGTTCCCAGAAAACGGTTTAAATTTTCAATGGCTGAGATATCGTGATTATCTTTATTAAAATCAAATGGACACCTCAATGAGATGGTCCAGGGGCATAGACACTTATTGGTGACGGTCTTAGGTTTACTAAAGCTAAGGTCCAGTCATGGACATTCTTTAGGTCCCAGAAAATGGTTTAAAGTATCAAAGGCTGAGATGTCGTGAGAATGCAGGGCACGACCTCGTAGCATATAATATGTAACGTCAACACTTGGCAGTTTGCTTTCAATTCGAAATACACTGGACTGTCAAAATTAATGAATGCAAGGAGTTGATTTTATCGTCTCTCTCGCATGCGTTGGCTTTTTACCGGGCTTTCGAGAAGACGATCGCTCCTTTTCTAACCAGTGGCAAAATGCTCTATAAATGAAATATAACTACGAAATGTTTTATAGCAATTACTATGGAACCAAAAGCCGTGCTTTGCCATGAAGTTGTTTAGGAGTGCGTCAGCGAGTGGTGGTTATGGGCGATCGGGCGATATGTTTGCAAGTTCACTTCACATTTTAATGTTTATGTTTGTTTTTGTTGTGTTTGTTAAAAACTTAAGCTTTTTCAAATATATATAATATTTCTAATAATAGGATAATAGTGTTCCTTGCGATGAATATAAGTGTGTTAAAGTGCTAATAGGCGAGGAAAAGGTAAAATATTTAAAAATGAAATTTTAATTAAAAATTTCTTCATACTTTAATTGATATAGGACTCTTTAGTATTAGAGTTTAATTATTCTAGGCGTATTTTAAGGTTTAATAACTCAGTACTTATGTTACCATATGAGTTAAAAATATAATTTTGAACTTCAGCATAAAATATAGGATACCTAAGTTTATTTTTTATTTCAAATAATTTTTAAAATCTTTTTTTAATGTGAAGCCCAAATTTTAATGTAATAAATGAAATGAATACACGTATTGAGGTTTTTAAAGAATATTTCCTTTAATTCTTCAGTTCAATATATAACATTTTAATAGCGTCATCTACTTAATTCTATAGGTGAAGTCATTTTGTCAAACGAAAATTGATTGATTCTCACGGTGGTACGTAAAGATTACGCTAGATGGCACAAACATGCTATCGGCTAATGGTATTTAGCCAGATTATCAAAGATAAAGTGAAACAGGGTCCGTATGGTACACAGGTAGCGCAGCACTTCACGCATTTCTTCTCAAAAAATTCACGTAATGCATTGGTCAGGTTCAAGACAATAAAATGTTAAAAAGAATTTGGGAATTGGAAGCTGAAATAGTCTTCTTTCTAGACAAAAGCTGCTGACTGAAGAGGAAAGGCGGTGTGAGAAATTGTTCGCTGAAACCGTACAAAGGGGACGAAGATGGCAGGTATATTGTCCGTATTCCTTTCAATACGTCAACTCCTGAAGTAGGCGATTCGTTGAGAACGTCTGAAAAACGATGACAATCATTAGAAAGAAAATTATAATAAAGAACTGAAACTTAGATATAGAGATGTCATAAATCACTACCTTTATCTAAATTATATGGAGTTAGTGGAGTCATCGGATATTAGCACAAAGACCATTTATATTCCCCATCGTGCTGTTATTAGGGAGGACAAGGAAACCACTAATGTAATAGTGGTTAATGATGCATCGTGTAAAGGTTCAAACAATAAGTCATTGAATGATAACTTAATGGTGGGCCTCACCTTACAATCAGATTTAAGACATACGATAATGAGGTGGCGAGTTTTTCCGATATGTCTATCGGCTGGTATTATTAAAATGTACCGCCAGGTTAAGGTTCACCCAGAGCATGTAGATTATCAACGAATACTTTGGAGGGAAGATAGTTCAGAGGAGATAAAACATTATAGAATGTTCAGAGTAGTTTTTGGTACTGCATGTGCTCCTTACCTAGCAGTGAAGGTCTTGCAGCAAGTAGCAGTATGTATGTGGTCTACGGTGCTAAAGCCTTTTCGGAAACCGGCTTGTTCGGGAGGCTGGAAGTCATCGAGTCTGCGTGCGAAACGATTTGTAAGCAGGGCGACGGCGATGACGGCGCGGGAGCGGGGCGGGCAATGCAGACCCGTTCACGAAACCAGCGGGCAGATCGCGCGACACTATAGTGGCTCATGATCGTGTTGTCGAGATATTTGTTTTTATTTGCGAACGAAATGTCTGAACAACGGCGACAACATTTTTTTGACTCGAATCTATTTTTTATTATTGTAAGGTTTATAAACCTAGTGTTGAGTATTATATCCATAAATATACAATACATTAGGAAGGTACATGCCCTCATTAACACTTAACTCGTCTAGAAGAGCTTGATCAATTTTTCGTCTCACTTTATACTTTTGTACTGGCGTGAATTTTTCCATTTGTGGAAGCAAACTCATAAAAAAGTAATAGTCGTCTGACTTATTCTCATCTCTAGAAGTCTCGTTTCTACTTTGATTCGATAAATCATATTCCAGCAGTCTTATCCTTTTCCTTTTCAATTCTAAAAATTCGGTTCTTATGTCATTCGATGTTTTCTTTTTTCTTGACCGTTGTGAAGTAGAAACTTCTCTTGAAGATGTAGAAGCATCTTGCGATGATGTAGATTCTTGTGAAGATATAGAAGCCCCTTGTGACGATATAGAAGCTTGCTATGGATGAATAGAAGCTTCTTCATCACGACCGGTGGTATTTTCTTGAGAACTTTCTTCAGAGATGTCTTCTATCTCATTATTACTTATCTGATTACTTGTTACATTGCTGCTTAAATTACCCTCAGTAACATTTGGTAGAATTTCATCTCGCAAATAACTGAATTGAGAAAAGTGTTGCAAATTCGAGGGTTGATTAACATATCCGGCATCTCCTGATCGAGGAGCAAGAATTTTCTTTAATTCCATTCTATAGTGATCTTTTATATTTTTCCATTTTTTCTTTAAATCGGTCACTGAAACAAAAGAATGAACAGACTGTATATTATATAGATAACTTTAACATACCTATGCTTAAATTTTCAGGTTTTGGCGAGTGGGCAGGCTTTCAAAAGACTGTCGTTGTCATTCAGAATGGAAAAAACAACGGTGACCAACATAGTTTATAGCACGTGTAAAGCTGTATGGAAAAATTTAATAGATTTACATATTCCAAAAGTGACAGAAGTATTATTGAAAAGAATGGCTTTGAAAAAAGCCGTTTGCGTTTGCATGAGCGAAAAAAAAAGATGTTTACATACAATACAATACATGAACAAAAGAAAAGCATGAACAAAGTACAAACAATGTACAAAGTTAAGAAAACAAATTATTTATATTCTAAATCGAATCGTCTCTCTTTCTTAAGGAAAGATGTAATTACGTCCGCGTAAAATATTGGTGAACGTTTTAATTGTACCGGTAGCTGTTTTTCAATCGCGATAATTGATACGTCTGAAAGGCGCTCTTGACCTTGTGTATTTCTCAAATAAGTATGAATGCGTTTCAGAGATGAGAAAGCACGTTCCGCGGTGGAACTTGTGGCTGGAATAGTTACGACAAGATAAGCTAACTTTAAAAGCTGGGGAAAGGCCTCTTCAAGACTATTTTCGTTTATATAGTCAATGAGTTCGAAAACATTGCGGTCTTTTAATTCAGTGGATGAACACAATGAAATCAATTGGTTTTTCAATGTTTGTTTATCAATTATTTCAACCAAAAGTCGTTCGTATTCTGTCTGAGCACAGCACACATATTAAATTCCCTTGAGCTAAAAACTGTACTGTTGTCCGAAATTAATTTTTCTGGCAATCCCTGCGAAGCAAAAATCCTGTGACAACTTGCTATTAGAGCTGCACTACTCATACTTGATAAAATATCTGCCTCAAACCATTTGCTATAACTGTCAATCATAACAAAAAATGTCTACCCTTGAAATGGTCCTGCAAAATCAACATGGACACTCCATGGCTTGTCAGGTAAAATCCATGTATGCGGATCTCTCGGTGGATTGTTTCTCACAGCCTGACACAACTCACAGACAGTCTGTGTCTGTGTCACTGTGGCCTCTATCTGAGCGTCCATACCGACCCACCCTACGTATCCTCTAGCATAAGCTTTCGTTTGGACAATTCCAGCATGCGGTGCATGCAATACCTTTAATACCTGCTATTGTAAAGAGACAGGTATAATGACTCTGTTAACCACAATAAACACTCTTTATTATGTGAAAGAGCCTCTCTTCGCGTCCAATACAGCTGGAGTATGGGATCAATATTTTTGCAAGTCCACCCATGTAGCACATGAAATAAAACTTTTTGTAGTACTGAGTCTTTTTTAGTCTCAGAAGCAATTTTCGCTGCATCCAAGTTGAATCCAGAGGGAGGTTCCTCCAAAAGTAGCACATCCGCTAACGAATCTATCCCTCGCACTTCAGCTGCGTTAACAGAAGTCCAACGGCTGAGAGCATAATCATCATAATCCGATTAACGGTTTATGATCTGTGATGATACAAAACTTCCTTCCTAATAAAAATTCATGATATTTTGTAATCCCGAAAATTATGGCTAAAGCTTCTTTATCAATTTGTTCATACCGTCGCTCGTGGGGTTGTAACGTTCTGAATGCCATCATCACTGGTAGTTCTGACCCATTCCCCATTTCATAGGCAATTATTGCACCTATACCGTATTCCGATGCATCACAGATTAACAATAACTCTCTTTTTAAGTCATATCCAACTA
>DWHP01007968.1:0-10733 GCA_018247895.1 Parnassius honrathi | reverse complement strand
TTATGGACATACACGATAAAATTATAATTATATTTTTTAATAATTTAAATAAACAACAGCACATAAATCGGTCAGTGATTTCATGGGTTAAACATCATAATTTCTTATTGATTTTTTTTAATGTCTTTTATACTTAGTTCAGAGCTGTTTAAACAATGACAAAAGGAAATAAGGTGGGACATTACACATAATACTATATTGATCACGGATTAAAATTTGAATTAAGTATATCAAATGTATAATAGACTATAACTATAAAGTATCCAAACAGTATAAAATAATGCCCATACCGAGTTTCGGTCATGGCGGCTAGTCTCGTAGGAAACGCCATCTACGCAGGAGAACAGGATTATAGTGCACGAGTGAGTGCACAAGGACATGTGCTTTATGCATCTATTCCCTCCCATAGTCTGATGGGATGGCAATTCTACACGACCGGAGCGAAATCGGACGAAGAATCAACTTTACATGCAACATCAAGCTTTACATGCTTTCTGAGGCACGGGCTTGAAACACCGCCAACTTCTTGATTCCAGGCCGCTACTGATAATTTCTTGCCAGCAAAACCCATTAACTGATTTTGGCCCGCTCCGGGTCCACATAGGAGCAAGGTGAAAATGTATATAGATACATAAAATGCTACAGAATAGACATCTGAAAACATTCCAGTTTTATGACAGACATTGAAAAAGAAAGAGAGCAAACCTATAAAATAAAGAGTATAATAACGCAGCAAATCAGGAAGAAGTTAAAAAAATTTAATGAGTTCCTCAGTAATACCCTCCACGATAAGCGGTTACATATCAAAGCTAAATAACAAGTTAGTTTTTTTGTTGAATTCAATATTCATTGATATGTTGTATAGTTACAAAAGCGGTTTAAAATTGGCGCTTTATATAATGACAACAATCATATACATTTTTTGTTAGAGTGATAATTTTTTATCACAATCCGTCACAATCTACGGAAGTGATTGCAGACAAGAAAGAAACAGATAACTTAATAACTACAATAACATACATATTTAATCGAATGCAATCGAACTGCCTTTGATTGAAGTTTTAGAACCACCGGTTTATACTGCCAAGTATTTCTATACTATTAACCAATGGCTAGTACATGGCTCTGTAATTAAGCTAGTGATGTTGTATTTATTATATATTCAGTTTTTTTTTAAAATTATGATTAGCAATATAAATATTAAGGAAAATAATGAATAACTTGTTACAAGCTAGTACTTTAGATTCGTGGTCACACCATTTGAAAACCCTGTGACCTTTAATAATGGTCTTTGACATTAAATATATTAATTAACCATTTGTAAAATGTTTGTCCGTCTGTCTGTCCGCGCTAACCTTCGAAGTGGTTTAATCAATTGTGATGAACTTTTTGTGAAGACAAACAAATTGAGGGTAATGCCTGGAGTGGTATAGGCTATATTTTATCCGAAAAATATCGGCATGTTTTTGCGAATCATAAAAATTCATAAAACAAATATTCATCAACGTCATCATCATTACAGCCCTTCACAAGTCCACTGCTGAACATAGGCCTCCCCCAAGGAATGCCACAAAACACGGTCCTGTGCCATCTGCATCCATCGACTTCCTGCATGTTTTACCAAGTCGTCACTCCATCTAGTGGTGGGTTACCCTGTACTACGCCTACCGGTACGAGCCTGCTACTCGAGAACCTTTTTTCCCCCATCGGTTGCCGGTTCTTCGAGCTGTATGGCCGGCCCATTGCCAAACAAATAGTCATTAATGATTATTTTAAAAATCTAAATGAGGTCACATTAATGGATTTCACCCAGACAAAGCCGAAGCGGGCTCCAATACGACCAGGAACAATAGATGTTACACCAATGTAACAAAGTAATGTATATAATCACGTGCCTGGAGTTGCAATGACTGAGTTCAGGTTTACTTAGGTTATGCCCAATAAATGAAAAAAAAAACAACGCCCATGCAACTTCTGGTCATCACATGAATAAAAAAATTTAAATCAGGTCGGTTGCATGCATTACCAACAGTTCAGTGAACTAAATACCACTTTATCTTACCGTGCAGACATTATGGTACTGGCATCGTTGTGGAATGGAAATTTTAAAATATGGCTACCTACTACCTAATAAAAATGTGGCCTATGTAAAATTTTATCAACTCAAAAAGTTAGAAAATAATGTTATATTGAATAAATAGAATTATTATTTTTAATAGTTGCCAATTTTATATTAAAAGCTTTATTTAATTTAAGTTTAAAAACATACATAATATTAGATATTTTATAATGAATAGACAGACTTGTTTGCGTATTGAAAGTACTAATAAAGATGATATTTGGTACAATAATTATTGAACGCAATTGCATTATAAACACTGCGTCGCTCTTAATCGTTGATTTTGCATGAAAAATGCGAGTACGAGTGGTCGGGTTGCAACCGGTTCGAGGGCCTTCGCCTCTTACAATCTCAGCTGCCATCAAGGTAACTCATTATTATTATTTCGGTAACTCCACCACATCCACTTTTTAAATGTGTAATTAAATGATTTATCGTTCGGCTTAACTGTAAAAGTAAAACGGACGGACGTAGCAATTTTGCAAACCGTTATTGCTTAAGAATATTCTTAACTTAATCTCGTACTTAATCTGTTACAACAGGAAAATGGTGTGCAATTACAAAGTCTATTGAATTATTGCTTATAAAAATACCGAGATGAATGGTTTCATCTTAAATTATACTACTTACAGTTTAAGTCTAAAATTTAGTAAGTCTTTTAAATAACACTATGAGATATAGTTATTAACAGCGAGTATATTTGTACAGTTGTAAAAATTTTATGTCGACTTTACATATTCAAAGAAACGTTTGTACAAAATGTATATTTCAACATTTTTTCGAATATTTGGACTAATTTTAACATGCATAATTCTGTAGAAGAAGAAACGAAACCAATTTCGAACACGTATGCTCACTTAACTCATTATAAACTGGTTTACTTGTACGAGTATGTAGAATTACGTTTCATTTGACAGCCGAAGAGTCTCAACAAGCTGATATTTTAAATGATTACAATTAAAATGTGTTGCTTATTATTTACAACTCTACCAAAGGCTACAACATTCAGTTAGTGCACGGTTAAAATTGCTACAGTCGGTCGTAATCAACAGTTAGACAACGTTTGGTTCCAACCGAAAATAACATTTTTATGGCGGAAAAAACTATTTTTAGAAGTGCGTCTTTAGAAATTGATTTAAGAAATACTTGCTCATACTATGTAGGTAACTAAGCCCATGTAATCCTATAGGTGGCGTAAGAGAAATGGAATAAGATGGGCAAACAGCTTCCAGATAACCATTCAAAATATAAGTTTTCGTTCTCGAAACACAACATAGCAGCATCGTGCTATTTCACGCTGGTACTGGAATTCTGTGCGAGCGTGGTCATTTTCCGGTTGAATCACCCCATTCGTGCTACAGCGTGGCTCTACCACGTTATAATAGACTATAATATTAATTACGATTATACAAATCATCATCATCATCATCATTACAACCCCAAGCATTTCATGAAGGAGGCCTATGTTCAGTACTGCTGCATGCTCATGTAATGCTACAAAACACGGTCCCAAGCCACCTACAATGAATGTCTTTCTGCATCTCTTAAGCAGGCCACTCCATCTAGTTGCCCTTCACTTCGCTTACGGGTGCCACAAGGCTGCCACTCGAGAACCTTCTATCCATCAGTTGCTGATTCTTTGAGCTGTATGGCCGGCCTATGGCCACTTCAGCTTACTCTGATACATTATATAAGGAAATAATAGTATCATTGTTCTTTTCCTACATTAGTTTTGTCTTTTCCCTAAATTACTCTAAAATGATCCCTTTATAACGTCGAACAGAAACATGACCGACATTTGTCTGTTAGCCACCCGTCTATTTTTGCTTACAAAAGCGGAAGGTAACGCTAACTTCAAAAATTAGGAAAACCGTGACCATTTTGCGAAGAGAGTTTTTCTTAAATTCAAAAATAGAAGACGGCGTCTGTCAGCGCTTGTCGCACTCAAGCGGTCAGCAATAATTTTAAAGGAAATGATTTGTTTCGCTTGACTCTGCCAAGATTTTCTCATATTTCCTGTATCGTGTTTCTTTCAGAATACCACCTTGTATGTATTAATTCGACAATATTTTTAACAACATTTAATATTTTTAAATATAGTCAATAGGATCAAGTAGTACCTAGTAGTATAGTAACAGCCTTTATATGTACATATGTCTCACAACTGGGCACTTCTCTTTTTCATCTCGTATAATATGTACCTCTCATATTGAATACAGTCAATAGTACCCAATCAGCATTCTCTTAACCAATATTACTTGGAGTATTCTTGAATTAAAATTAATTCAACATGTATATCTGAAAAACAGGGAAGGCAAGAGGTGAAAGGTCGAAAATGTGTATTGAATGATATCTCTGCGCAGTTGTAAAGTTTGAAAATATTCCATTTCTTCTATTCTTAAAAAAATCATATACGAGTAATTATTAATGATACCTATTTGCTTTTGGTAACATATTTGGTATTTTATTTTTTAACGAGTACTTACGTAAAAAGACTTTCCATTATAGCTAAATAATGTCTCTACAAGTACTTTATACACTTTTAAGTACGCATACTTTGTTCAAATCAAATTGATAAAATATTGATGAACTTATAAATAAAGTAAAAATCTACCAGAAACTGTAATGCTCATGTTACTTTGCTCATACTGGTACAGTGACAGGCAGATGCTGATCACTAAGTCACGTAGTCTTATACCTATTAGTGCGTGGATATAAGACTAAAATGTGACATAGGTGACTCCCATAAATTATTCCATATGACAAACATTAAACGATATTAAATCACTTACGTTGACTTTTTTATGGAATCTTACAAACAAGCAACGGTGTACACCATTTTTCTGTCAATAGCCAAAAATAAAATATCTTAAACATAATTAACTATAAACAAATACCCTCTCAATCTAAACTACTTTAACCATTTATTTATAACAAAACTACTTTTAAATACGATTATCTCCCCTGTTGTTCAAGGGGAGTCCTGGCTTAAGAACCTTTATAGCCCATACACGAGTATGAAAATAACTCTTCTAAAAATATATCCATTTAGCGGTAAGAACATGTACTGCAAGTTGTATCACATACTAAGTTGTGTTTATTATTTTCTGTTGTGTACGCTATTCAAATAGTTTTTTTTAAACGTATTAATTAAACTGTCTGATGTGATGTGTGTGGTTGTGGTTGTGTGTGTGCGCGCGCGTGTGAGTGTGCGTGTGAGTGTGCATGTGCGTGTGCTTGTTATTGTTATGTGTATTCGTTATTTTATTTTACTACAACATACACTGAAAAATATTAACAGCAGCATATTTATGAGCCATAGCAAAGAATATAATATGTTAACTACGTAGTCGTGGTAAATCAGAACCCAAGCGCCCGCCATAAATTTCAAAGTACAATATCATTTATTAAATAATTAAATAAAAGCAAAGTTGTCGGTGTTTGATCCCCGCCGGCGCCAATGAAATAGTTAATAGCAACATCAAGTATTGGTTTTCATGTATTTGTCGGTGAAGGAAAACATCGTGAGGAAACCTGTATGTCTGTGAAATGAAAAATATTTCTAGGACGAAATTTGCCAACACGCACTAAAAGCTTTGGATTAACTGCTCAATAACCCCCTCGGAAACGTTTACTAGGTTGTAGATTTACTTTTTTTATAGAATTGAGTGACTAACGAACACACAGTTCACCTGACGGTAAGTGGTAGTTGTGGCCCATAGATATCTACATCTATCTTCGATTACGAATCAAAATGCAGGTTCGTTGTCACCCGTGAGGACTAAGATGGAATGCCTCGTTTCAAGTAAAAAGAGTCTCCGGTTCTCTATACTCACCATACGAAACACAGTAGCGTTATACTGCTATTTGACGCTGGTATTCTGTGAGAGCGTGGTCCTTCAGTGGTCGAGCCGGCACCTACGAGCACTTATAGGGTTAAGTGCTCGTAGGCCGACACATTCGTGCTACAGCCTTAGTATAGCTGTGGCATGGCTCTACCACGATAAAAAATTATAAAAATATATTTTTTTTAACTAAAAGTTGAGGAGTAAATTCTGCCAAGAGCGCAGACATAATCAGTAATTTGATACGTAATATGTAACCTTCCACTGATAACCCCTTGAAATATGGTTAGGTACTTCTATGTTTAAACCAATGAATCTTATTATGTGCATTTATACAAATGAAATAATATAAAAATAATATAATTTAATAACTATAATTGGTATATGTCTATATTTATATGTATATATTGGTATTGTCTAGCTAAAATCAAGGCAATTTTTAGAAAAATGTACATTGATTAACATCATGTGAGCATGACGTAATAAACGTGTACTACGTTAAATAGAAAACAAATATTTCCTTGTTATGCACCAATAATGTTACTATGAATTCAACGTCATTCTCGAAAAGTTTTGCGAAGGAGACGGTTCAACGTGAAAATGGTTTCGATAAAGCAAGTTCTTGTTTACGTTCGTGAAGTTAAGACACCAAAACGAGTCGGTATGTTTTATTTATTTTTATAATAATATTGCTGGACTACTGCTACAGTTTTCTATTGTAAACGTATATAGTTTTTTGTCATTTTCCCATTTTGAGCTATGCTTAAAGTTTTAAGTATCTAGCATATCGGAAACTTTGTATAAAATAGATTGCAAAAAGTGTGTATTGCTAAATCTAGTAATCAGGATTAAGAAAGCAATGCTTCGGTGGTTTATACACGTAGAAATAATGAATGAGTAGATTGACAAGGGAAACTTATGTTGCAGAAATTAGTGGTAGAGCCGCTCTAAACGGAAACTTATCGACCAAATTGGCGACGTATTGAAGATGAGCCAAATTAAGAGTAAGTGTAGAGCGAAAGAATTGTGTCCAGTATTCTCCCTTAGGGAAGTCCGTAGGCTCTGTTTACCCCTCAGGATAACAGTCGTGAGAGCTTATGATATAATGCAAAATTTGTACTGAACAAACAACGTGGTAAAAAAGGCGCTATATGGAACCGTGTCTGGGCTTCCGTGTGTAATTTAGCTGTATTAAAACTACGGTACATGTCAAATTCCTAGTGTGGATAGAACTTAATAAAAAAATAGTAAATAATATATTAACAATTTTATTCCTTGTGGTTAAGTTGATTAAAAAAACTGAAGAGGTTAATAGGAGGTTAGTAAATGCAAAGCCCGTTTTAATTTATTTACATTCAAAATTACTGAAATGTGTCGGAAATTAAATATTATCTATAAGTTAAATATTTTAGGTCGACGGTCACGTTTACTTCACTACCTACGATGTTCTTTTTATAGCCTGCAGTCCAATTATTTCGTAATAACAGTATGATGCGCTCATTGTGTGTGCAGCTTACGTAATTGAAAATGGTAACCGTGCTAACGCATTCCTTGGCATTGGCGCCAAATCTAATGTCAGTTTGGCAATGAAATAATTTATTTACGTAAAATTGCTTGCATTGGATACATATATAGCGAGGCAATATATTGATCTCATTTATTAAAAATAAATTTAAAACACGACTACTGACTGGCCCGGGTTCGCGCTGGTGATTTTTGGATCTTGACAACAGCGCACCCTACCGGTATCAATTGTGAATCTAAACCATCCAGTGACCTAAAATAACACAAAAGTTCATCAACATCGTTCCAGCTGTTTACTAAGTTCATCGATAAACCACGTACAGAAGAATTATATACGTCGGCTTAAGACAAGCAAGTTGTATACAGCGTGCCGTGGTAACTCAGCGCTAAGCACTCACCCGGGCTAAATCCCACTGTCGCTAATGACAGTTTCATTATATTCATTGCAATTTTAAGTGCAGACTAGGTACTACTCGGCGGTGAAGGAAAACATTATGAGGAAACATACACGTCTGCGGAACAGAATATTTTAAGGATATGTGAAGTCCGCCAGCACGCACTGGAGCGATGCGGTAGACTGATTGCTTCATAAACCTCTTAGAAATAGGACACCTGCGCCTAGTGAGACATAAATGGGCTGCAATTTTACTTTTTTGTTTATTAACTATGTATTGTGTATTTTAGTTATCATACACAGTGCTGCATAGGGCTCTCTGTTACCATTTAATTTAGATATTAAAGTTCTTAAGTTTCTAAGATATTAAGTTTCTTTTATTCTTATACATACATAGCATAATATGGTCTCCACATCGTTTTCTCTGATAATATTACTTAGACTTGGACTTTTTTCTTACAGTTCACATTCCATAGTCGCTCACTCGTCTTTTAAACGACTAACAAGTCGATCACGTTGTTACTTTTTGTACATATTACACAAACCTCGATCAACTCATCGCCTATGTAGCCGCAATTATTTTCAAAATGAGAATAAGTGGCGAGAATGCAGTAGGTACGTGGTTGAATGTGCGTTCAACCACTGTAAGTATCTACGAATGGACACGTAATTGACTAACCAAAGACAGTTGCTTGAACCTTCTCTCAATATTGTAGGACCTATATACTGCCTCATCATTTATCTATTCATTATATTAAAAAAATTATTACAAAAGAAAAGAAAGAATCCGGTATAGTTTTGCGTAATGAGGAAATTTACTCCTGCGTTAGTTAACTACTAAAATCGTAAAATGTGATTAATTGAATTTAGAATCAAATAATGGAACAAATTTATGTATAGTTCAGTTACACGAAAATACAGTTTTTTCTGAAATGGTCTAATAAAATAAAACTCAACAGGCTAAAATTGCGTTTAAAAACATTGCGGCGCAAGTCAAATTTTCAATTTGAAAATCTCTGCATTAGGCAGACTGATATGTTGTATGACAGAAATCAACTATTCGTGTTGTTGACTAATGATAAGAAAGAGGAATGTTGTCTTCAACGCTTATTTAACATTTATCTGGTACTAAAATTTATCAGTACTCAATACTAAAATAATCTTTACCTCATAAACGACATTAATACCAATTTGCCCAAATGGGGATTTTATCAAGATTTCTCTATAAACTATTGTAATATTTTTGTCAAATCAGTTTCTTTGTTGTAAATTTAATAAATATTAATGACGGGTAGCTAACCGACCGACTGTAACGATGACCCAGATTTAATAATTTGTGTGACATGTGTCGATCAAAACGCTTAATATTTGCCTCGCTGTATTTATTACGTATAAATCGTACAAGAAAGAAACTAGGACGTTGGATCACATTCTCAATTTTTTTCATGAAATTTGTCCCCAGTTGAATAAGACCGGTTATTAAAGTCTCTTCTTTATTCTTTCTTTATTAGCATTTTATGTTTCTTCTTTATTTGAGTTACAAATGTTATGTATCTTTGTAATAATATCGTATGCAAAAATCGGTGCAACTGCTAAAGTCAGTACAATAATAAGGGTATAATACGCACTGTCGCCGTAAGCGTTTTGTGAGTAATATTCTGGTTTGGGCTTAAATGTGAAGTACACTACACACCGTAGATCAGCTGTATTCGCCGCGAGCGACAGACGCGCATGTCGCAGCTAATATTTTTGATCGCGAGTGAACTGTGCTTTGAGTTTAACACTGTTATGTGATGTCTTTGCACATGTTTAAAAACTTATCTTGATCGTATTGTCCCCCTAATTAGCGTAAATGTAGGTTTAGTTTGTACTCAGAGAAATATTTTTCTATGAACGGATAGAGAAACTAAACTGGATGCGCAAGAGTGATTTTAACACTTTCGCTTATTTAGAGATCGTACTATTAAATTAGTTGTGACGTGAACAAATTGATGCTAATTGATGTTAAATACGTTACGTAAAGTACTTCACAAATATCGTACATACATCGCGCCTTCGCGGGCAAATAAAGTGTGGACGGGCAATTGTTTGCCGGCTAACAACACAATTTGAGCGTTGAATAGGATGCAATCTTTAGATTTGCATTATAATTATTTTGCTAAAACCTGATCGAAATTTACAATACAAATAGTATTTTTCACATTTTTAACACTTAAAAGTTTCATAATTAAAAGTGTTAATTCGTAGAAAGCCGATTAAAAGTTTTTCGTTATGAAAGTTGAAAATATTGTTCACAAAGTCCACAGTACACTCACATTTTACTCTTTACTGTCGACATTATTGTGATTACTAGAACTTCTGTGTATCTTATCACGAGCCACCGATTAAACATTATTATCCGCTAAAAATATTTTAGCGTCCGGGTACTCTGTTAGTTGTTATTCATGAAAATTGATATATTGTATACTTAATGTAAATATGGTCAAACTGTTAAAAAATAACTTTATGAAACAGAAATGAAACTGGTTTCTCTTTGTTAGTGAACTAGTTACGTATGTTGTGTTACTTTAATAAATAACAACTCTAGTGCTATACTTATTTTGTCATTGGCATTGAAGAATATCAATTCATAAAACGATTTATAAAATTTATTAATCGAATTATACGTATTTCGGATACACTAATTTAAAAAAGATTACAAATAAATGTTTTTGACACATTATTTACTCATTTGCCTTCTATCTTTGACTAGTGCAGTATGGATGGAATGTCATCTGTCTGCCTGTCCCTCTCCGTGACTCAACGGAAAAGTTAAACAAAAATCATTTCTTGTTTATCGTATTGTGTATTG
>DWHP01007967.1:0-10733 GCA_018247895.1 Parnassius honrathi | reverse complement strand
TCAAAATTAATGCTGCAATATTTTTGGCATAACGGAGGATCTTGCTAAGCCATTTGAGGTAGTATTTTTAATATTTCCCCTTAAATCTTTCTTCGAGGGCTTCTTCAGAAGTCTACCCATATAAACCAGTGAGGGGCAGAAAAATAGGAAATGAAGTTTTTAATGTAGGTATTTAGACGACATGACAAGTTTATTTATTGATTTTACACACAACTAGGGGCGATTCGAACTCATAACCAACAATGGATTTAATGTATAGAGGATACTAAGAGATAATTTGTGTATACCAATTTTAAATGCATTCTTATGAATTAAGAATGCACGTGTATTATATTTAGGCTGGACTGTGGTTATTCCAACATATTTTTTTTTTATAAAAGGATGTTTATGTATTGTCATTTCAAATAATCAATACCAAAATAAAACCTCTTCTTATACATCGATCATTAAGTGTTCGAATCAAATTTTTTCAGAGAGAATTTACGTCCGCACATAGAATTATAAACACATTATATCTAGTGCATTAAGAGACAAATATTATAATAAAAAATCACAACTCTAAAAGAAAACGTTATTGCCAGAATTCGGATGTAAAATCGCATCCAAATGGATTAAGAATAAAACATATGGCGACAATTTAATATGTGTGATAAAACGATGCGGCACGTGCGAACGGAACGGATATTGCGAGCCTAGCGTCACGGGTTTCGCCTAACCAGACGTTTATATAAAGAAACTCAAATGAGTTAACAGCAAACTAAAAATTTGTTAATTTTTTTCAGAATAGGTATAATTATATTTATAAAATGATATGTAACACTTTGTGATATAAAACTTTGGATACTTAAATATTATACATATATAGTTAAAAACATCGGAGGGAAATATGGTAACTTAAACGATAAACTTAAAAAGTGTTATATGGTCGTCTAATTGTTAAGAGGCGGGAAAGCGATAACCAAAAAAAAGGGATCATCTCCGTAAAGTAGCAGAACGTAAGGAAACCTTGGTGCTCTTTTAACTGGGTTAGACACATTTTATTCGCCCTAGTTAATTTAACGTTATTAATATATTGGATTTCTGCAAAATTATGTCTGATTCAAGATTCCAGATCGTTTAGTTGTGGTGAAAGAATATCCACTGCTCGATATCGCAGTGTCTTCTTAATAGAAACTAAGACGTTACATACATACTAAAATACATAAAACTACATACAAAATATGAAAAAATTGTGCTTGCTCACTCGCCCGGTGAGCGTGATAAGCTGTGGCAAAATCCGCCCTATGAGGCAATTTATGGGAAACGCCTGTGTTCAGCAGTTGAATTTTAGTAGGCTGTACCGGTAACATTAACGGTAATGTCTGATTCTATTAATTATATAATGTGAAGATATTTTGTTTCATTTTTTTATTTATTTGGTGTTTCATTAATGAACATAAACATTTTAATAAATTATTTTATATGCTACTACTGCCTATTTGCATATAAAAATCGGTTACAAATTAACTTTACTGAGCACCAATACTTACAGACTTTAATAAAATGTAATACATGGTAACGTGGCAAACTAAATGCAATGAAATCCTCTGCGATGCGAATCAGTGTATTTCACGCTTATGTTTATGGAACTAGTATTTCCTGCGGTCAGTTTTTCGTATATTTTAACGTATTATTACATACTTACCTGTACTCGTAGTTGATAAAGAGCCAAAATAATATAAGTAGCGAGTTGAATTAGTTGAGGTCAATGAAATGCCGCTAATGCAATTTTCTTACCGCAATTCTTTACCGTTTCATCAGATAAAATAAGAAAAGTCATAAAGAAAACCAAATAATATTTCGAGTATACTGCATCATCAACAAGCACTGAAGTGCTGCTGAATCTTCAACGGCAGAACCCACCACAAAATTATGTTTAAGGAGGTTTATCAACATTTTCATTCTAGTTTAAATGATGGCTTGGCCGGCGGTACTTAATAGCAACGCTGTTCTGTCTAAGTGCTTATCCACGTAAAATTCACGTTAAATGCATCTTTCAGAGAGGGATTATTCATACAGTGGTAGTTACATTTTCAAGGGGCTTACCACAACGAGTAAAGGACGATGTTATCGTACTTTTTATAGTATTAAGGACGATAAATGGGCATTATAATCTATCATGCTGACATATGCTCTGACCCATAGACAACTACATATATCCTCGATTAAATATCAAAAGTTATGTTAGTTAGTTATGAGTAAAAAAGGATCTCTATTATCGTCACTCACACAAAGACAAAACAACAGCATTATACTTGTACTTCACCAATGAACCTATTTAAACAGAGAGACGTCAATGAAAACATTTTTATGTTATAACAGTGTTTTCATATTGCTAATGATATTTAAAACACAAATGAAAAAAGTATCATTCGATATCTTTCGACGTCGTATTTCTATAGTATATTTTGCGTATCACTTGTCGAGTACCGCATTGTTTTCGTAATATCTCTTCTTACTAGATTTTTATTATAAGAGTTTAAAAAAAAACTAAAACAACACGAATTGATAATGACCTGTGTTGATCCTGATATTTTTTAACAGGATACTAGGATAAAGTTATTAAATTATTGTAGTGTATTGGCATCGGTCCTCGATACGAGTCAAATATCCAATTCAATTGGCCGTCTACAAGTTGGCAAAAATTACATTAAGATTTCGTTACATAGATAAATAGATACAAGCGAATTTAATCAAAGTGTGTTAAAAACCCCGTGTGATTTTCAGAGTCAAGAAATATTTACAACTTACTGTAGTAAAATCGTATGAAAAGAATGATATACTGAATCTTGTACCTGTTTGTGTAAAAATGTACAGTGATACACCTCTGCATACTGTCACTTTGATTTTTAACTTTTTAACACAACCATTATCTAAAATGCTTTGAATATAGGTAAGTCAGGTCGAAAGTGGATAACAATAAAATATAAAGGATAAATTGCACGACATTTTTTCAGTTGACTGGGCCCCATTTTTTGTTTCTAAATATCAGTTTATTTTTGAATAGATTGATTCACCACAAAATTATCATAATTTCTTTCATAACTTTAATATAACAATGTAAGCATCTTCAAATAAAAAACAAGAATTATATTTTGATACATCTTTTTTTCGATAAATCCTATTACTTATATTCATTATATAATATTATGTGAAAGTTGGGGCTATAATTACTAATATAAGTAACCTCAAATTATTAATCTCAACTTAAGAGTTCTTTTTAATGAAAGCAAAATAATTCAGTTCAACGTGTAAATATAATAAAATTCAATATGTAAAACATGGCTTTATGACGTAACGATTTAATCAACGTTTTCCAACTCAATATTAATATGTGATACAAGATTTGAGGGATGAAATAAATATACATACATTTACATCCTTCTAAAATTGTAATTATCCTTTTGGCTTCACCATAGTTGGGTTAAAATATTCACTTACATCATCTGCGTCAAATCAGAAGACATGAATATACTGTAATCGGTATCGATAATTGAAGTTGAGACAGGCAATATATTTTGCAGCAGTTTATATCACCCACACATGCACATTACACGCACACTAGTGTATTTTAATTTTTGTCTCGCCCTAATGACTCCATCGCCAATCTATACTAAACTATATATCTATGGCCTCGCCACATCCTTGACACTGCACTCTTGTGTGTAGATCAACCTTACATATAAGTATTTAAGAATAGTTTGTAGAAAGTTCCATGGACGTCTTGTATAGATGACATTATATACTCTAACTAGTAGGCGGCCGCCCTACACTTCACGTACGAGGCTACCACTCGAGAAGTTTTCTTGACCATAGGTTCTTCGAGCTATATGACACTTCAGCTTACAGATCCGTTAGGCTAAGTCAGTTATGACTTGGTAAAAAACGCAGAAGTCCGTGTTTTGTGCCATTGCTTGTGGGAGGTCTATGTTCGACAGTGGACTTGTGAAGGGCTATAAATTGCAATGTTAATGACGATACCATATCCGGGACTGCTATATAAACTTAACATTTTAAAAATAAGAATTATTACGTTATAATAAAATATAATTATTTCTAATTCTAATTCCTCATGGTTTCGATTCTAACTGTTTTATATCCAGATCTAGTAAATTATAAAAGCTATATCGCAAACTTGTAAGTAGTTCACAGAGTTATTTACCAGTGATGTATCTTTTTTCCGGGCTCAATATACCACTGGGTACATCACAGGTTGCATCAATCACTTTACAATACAGATGTTGACCCGCACGATCATAGAAAGGGCTTGTCTATTCTCATATTCTGAAGCGACTAAGAAAACTTGGCCCTTACCAAGAGAAACTAAAGAATCAGATCGATATGTCCGACATTGAAAAAGATTCCATCGTAATGTTCCAAAAGAAGTAAGCATCCACTTTATAGTTTTACAATAATGTTATATTTTCATCCAAATTAAACAGGAACTGAATATAAATTACATTTTACTTTTTAAATAGTTATTTTGTTTTTTATAAGTGTAAACTTTTATATTAGCCTTTTAATTTCCAATACCTTTTTAATACTATACGAGGAACACTCGAAAAGTGTGTGATGCAGTAGACTGATCAGGTTAATATAAATCTCAGTGAAAGTAATTGTGTATATGATATGTGAAATATACTCTTTCAAAATAATTAATTGGCAGTATAGAATTTTATTATTGCAGTTGACTCTCCGATTTTAGGAGAGATTTGAGTTTATGGGCAAAGAGGTAATAAGCCTGCGACTACGCTTCGTACGCGGATTGGGGCTGGTTATACTAGAAACCGTATTTGAAAATATAAATAGCGTTGAATAAACAGTTAACGTTTTAAAATATTTTCATTTTTAAATTATTTGAATAAAAGGGCTGACACTATCAAAATTACTTACATATGGCCTCACGCCCCAGCTTCGCCTTGATAGGATCTATTGTGTAATATAATTTATAAGATATGTGGCGTTATTCAACGACCAGCAGCCATAAAGACAATAAGCTTAATAAAAAGAAAAACATAACCTTTTTTCTACTCCTCCGTAAGCGGATAAAACGTTATTTACTGTCTACATACAAAATTTCATGAAAATTTATCCAGTAGTTTTTGCGTGGATCGTGAACACATTTCTACAGATTTATTATATGTATATCTATATAGTTTGAAACCCTTCCGAGGGTGAAAGCGTACAAAACATCAAGCTGAATTAATGAAAAAATTAAAAAGCACTCTACATTCATTTCCATTAGAACGTAGTACTACACCAGTAGCTTCGATAAAAGCCCGTTGAAATCAGTAAGGCGAAAACATTTAGGTACTGTTTATATAATTACTCTCGCGTATCGATACGGATTTAATAATCAAACCATTTTCAAATAATTTTAAGCTATTAATCGAAGTTGTAATACGTAAGCGTAAACATAGAGAATAGTAAAGCTAGTGAGAAAGTCGAAGGATAGGAAAGAATTATCAATGTAACATATTCAAAACACAAATACGCGTAAGTTGTTTTTTATTAAAGTAAATGTAAATAAATTTATCTTTGTTAATGTAGGTCTAAGTTTCGTGTTTCACAAATCTAATTGCAATTTTCTCACATATTGTATTTCAATTAATAAAACGAAGTGATTGAAACTACTCCGCTTATCCAGACAAATTTGTACCACCGATGTTGGTATCATTACAGCCTCTAAAAAGTAAAAACTTTAAACATAGGCCTTAAGTAAGGCGGCCTCATTCTATTGTTATCGCACTTGGAAGGCTGGCGGGCAACTGGTCTCTTTTAGTTGTCATCAGTGCTACTGGACATATTCCTCCCCTAACGCGCGTCCAACTGCTACAGCCACCACCTTGCACAAATCACCTCTCCATCTAGTCAGGGGGCATCTCACGATGAGATAGGCGCAGTCTTATATCCGACACGACATAGGGACCTTCAAGAAAACAGCCTACTCCTTTTTTAAAGGCCGGCAACGCATCTGCAATTCCCCTGGTGTTGTAGTTGTTCACGGGCGGCGGTAATCACTTACCATCAGGTGAGCCGTATGTTCGTTTGCCCCATCACTTTTAAAAAATAAGTCTTCAGCTCATAACACGTCTTTTTCAAAGATCGTTGCTACTACTGCGATAGGAGTAACCAGCTAATTGCCATTAGTTTACTAAACTTGAGGAAAGCCTAAGAGTAAAAGCGGACTTGATTGAATGGCTATAATAATGATTATGATGTAAATACGAAAAATTGAAAATCAATACAAGTAATTTATCAGAATAATTATCCGACAAATTAGTGTTCCGGACTTGTAGTTATGAAAAGTTATCAACCGTCTATGGCACGTACAGGAAAATATTAACGTAAACGTCTATTAACGTAAACATCTAACTAGGGAGAGTATAAGCCAGTGAGTTCTTTGAAGAAGCGTATTAGGTACTGTAACATATTTTACGCAATTTAAGGCACTTGTCTTGAGTTACCTAGAAGTAGGTCCTAATAAACTAATGTGAGATTTACCTACAACACACCAGTCCATCTTTATATGTTCATGAAGATTCAAATTTAGCTTATCTAATATACAAAAAATAATGTTTGGTTGTTCGTATTCTACGCGCTTATAGCAGCGCATACATTGCCATAAAACCGTTAATCAGATTGCGATATAACTTTGTCAACATATTGTTTGCATTTCCGCGAAAGATATAGACAGTTATACCTGGTAGATGGCGCTGTTGTAGAATCCAGATATCATTCATACGTAGCCGGGGCACACCGCTAGTGTTAAACTATATTTTAAACAGTTTTTATTTCAATATTAACGCCGAATTATTTATGACTCCCCTTTTTTCATGTCTCATTTGTAAATTTCACTCATTTTGATAATAATAATGGGTAATAATAATCGGGATCGACAAGTTGATTTCTACAGTATCATTATACTGTATTTTTAAGTAAGGGTGTACGTGCTTACGGTCCACTCGACGGTGAGTGAATGTAGACAAAAACACATACATATGTATGGACATATGTAGACCATTGACACATATAATATGTAATGATATGTAATGATATTTGCTAAAATCTGATGCTAGACGGCTATAGCCACGTTGTAAACAAATGCTTCATTTATTCTCTATTTACGGCAGATGTTGTTCTACTCTTTCCGGGAGGTGTAATGATGAGTTTCACTCCGAATTCATTTTGGACTTTTTACGGCGTAAATATAAAAATTATAAGGAACTCAACCATAATGCTGCCAATCAGGACCAAACTTCGTGATTGTTTGACAATAAACCAGTGAATATTGTGGATATATGAAAAAAAAAACTGAATTTACTAAAATCTTGACTATAGCGCAAAATATCGGATTTAAAAATAAGTTAATTTATAGGCCCTTTCCTATCGCCAATGATGAATAAGAATCGAGTAGAGATAGAAGCTAGAAAAGAAGCAAGTGTGTAGTTCCAATGGTTTTGCTGCTGGACTATAAGCGATTGTACGAGTTGTTCTAAATTCATAGTAAATGCGTGCACTTAGATTCGCATTCTAGTGTAAAATAACCTCTGATTGGTATCTCGGCGTGCGTGCTGACCGCCAAGCGAGCATCGCTGAGCGAATTTTATTTTTGATATCTCTTGTCGCTGTGACAAACTAGTGGAGAGAGAGAGTTCTCACCTGCAATGTGAACAGCTAGCGAACACCTTTTAATATATGTAGCTCTTTTATTGACACGGGGTCTGTATCTATTGTTCGTTTTAAGAGCGAGTAAATAGTCGATAGCTTTTCGCTTCCTCGTCGGCGGTGAGACAAGTGCCTTAAACTACCGTCGCGACAGAACGAATATTATAATGTGTAAATAATAAATATGATATCAATCGGTCAAGTCGTTCAGAAGTTACACAATTACCAACAGACAAAAATACGATTATATGTTAAGGAATCAATGCTAAAAAAAAAACAATATATGGATGTAATCATTTAAAAAATACTTTCACCATTGGTTAATGTTCTGTTTAAATAATGAAAAAAGTTTTAATCGCTACTTTTCTAGCAATTAGAGTTTTTCATTTCATTTTTAAGTTTGGAGTAAAACCACGAGAACATTTAGCAAACTTTACCTTTTTATCTTTTTAACAGATGGCGATAAGCAGGCTTAGTAATAAAATATGTTCAACTTTAGATCACAATGCATAATTTTTTTACAGTTGTTGAATCTCCTCCACAAGAATTAAAAATATTTTGTAGGCAAGAAATTTAACCCTAATATAATTTAACAATGTAATTTTATATGGGAAAGTATACAATATATAGATGCTCAATCAATACCTAAATTGCTTTCGAATTGTCAACCACAACACAATATTAGAACTTATAAGGATGTCATTACCACTGTCTTTGCGGTACACGTGGGAGTGCAAGATCTTATCGATTATTTTGTATTATCATGATATTATACTATATTTTATATATTTTGAAGCGACAATAGGCTAAACCTTAAAGGCGAGGACTCCAAAACTAAAACGTAGTGGATTTGTACCCGTCATTAGAATACTGTGATTAATTTCCTCTAGTACAAGCATTTCATGCTTAGCCAAAATATAAATAGTGTTACGTTACAAGCATTTAAAGCAAGTTTATTTTAGTGTGTTACAATAAAATTAGGTCAAAACACATTTTTCAGTAAAAAGATCTATAGAAGTCTTTTTCATTTCAACAATTACATTTAAGGGGCAATAGCAAAAATTAATTAAGTTAAAAATTAAAGTGGAATAACATAGTTTCATCGAAGTAATCAAGAAATGACGTTTTATGCAAATGTGTAAAACTTTATCGGTATATTGATATTAATAAAGCTAAAATATAAAACTAAATTTAATGAAAAATATTTTACTAGCCCTACCACTTCTTCTAATGTTTATTGGAATATTGCTGAATCAACAGTACCTACGCTTCACAAAAAATTCAAAATCGAAGAGCCGCACCAATTTTATTCTGTCGTGTTATGCTATTTACAAAATTAATATGTCGATTCCACAGAGACAAAATTAACTTTGTAACGGAGAATGTGAAACCATACAAAATGTCACTTGGCAATAATTTCAGAGTAATTATTCGTAACTCGTTTTAATATATACCACAATTTATATAACCACAATTTTTCCTCTTCTATTATGAAGAGGAAAATTGTGCTAACAAAATATAATGTTCAAATGATTTCAGTAACAATATTTCATCATAGGACAATTGGGGTCAAGATAATATAGCAGCTGTTTACGTGCATACGTGTACGTACCACGGCCATTTACACAAATTAGGATAAATGACTGTCGCGCAAGCCCACGTTGCAACTTTGTCTCCTTTAAGTCTATTATACTTAAGTCGCTACCTTACTTAGGAATTCAATTTGCGGACTAGATTTAAAACAATAGAGCCGCCACCTAATTTCAACTTTAAAAAGTTCTGCTTTAGCTTTTTTCGTAGAATAAGGGATAAACGAGCACACAATCCACCTAATTTGAAGTGGATGCGTAGCCCATAGACATCTACGTCTACCCTCGATAAAGCATCGAAATGCAGATGCATTATCACTCTTGAAAACTAGGAGAGTCGTTATTAGTAAAATGGGTTTCCGTAGAAAAATCGCGGTTAAACGTGAACCAAGCCGTTCGGCGTGGTGGGCGTTAAAATCGCCGAGGATCACGATCTCTGCGAAAGGGATCTGCTGTAGCAAGGAATCTGTAGCCATTTGTAAGTGGTCGATGAGTCGATCTGTTTCGATATTACCGCTACGGGACCTACAGAGGCATCCGTAGACGCGCTGATGGTCGTCGCTGTCTACGCGTAGCCAAAGGATGGACAGGTCCGAACCTTCAAGACTGCCGAAGCGTCGAGAACAGATGTCCTCTCTGACGTATACGCAAACTCCAGCCCGAGGCATAAAGGAGTGTTCTAGTTTGTACTCCGGGCAGGAGAGATACGAAGCATCAGTCGATAGGACATCTGCGTCACGGTCGTGGACGGCGTTTTGGTTAGAATGAAGTCTGATATTGCAGAAATTCACGGATAGCGTGGCAGGGGTCGCCTTGAGGGGAATTTCCTTCCCCCCCTCCAGAATACGCGGGACAGCTTGAGCACCCACGCGCAGGAGTGGAGTAACTTGGTCGTGGATGCTCAGCGAGAGATTCTCCAGGGGTGTTGGTACCTCACTGGGGTACATTTTTACTTAATTCCGCTACCATGTTTAGAGTGGGGGGGGGGGGATTTGGGCCTCCGGCCACCTACACTCACCAGACCAAACGCGGAAGCAGAGCCTCCACTTCACTCCGGTATTCTCTGAGGTCGTGGTACCACCCCGGTTTGAGCCGGCCCATACGTGCAACAGCGAAGCTGCCGCGTGGCTCTGCCACTGTAATACACTACAATGCAATTAACTACAACGATCTATTAGCTAAGTTAATCCCTCATCTGGAACAATGTTATTTTAGAAAATACGTCCAAAGATTATTTGCCAAATACTGTACTGACTCCTTAATTAAAAACGCTTTTATTAGTAAAATCAACAGGTTCTTCATCATCATCATCACAGCCCTTCACAAGTCCACTGCTGAATATAGGCCTCCCCCAAGTAATGCCACAAAGCGCGGTCCTGAGCCACCTGCATCCATCGACTTCCTGCATGTCTTACCAGGTCGTCACTCCATCTAGTG
>DWHP01007966.1:0-10733 GCA_018247895.1 Parnassius honrathi | reverse complement strand
ATTTATATAAATCAGGAAAAGAAGTGGGCCCAATATAGAGCCTTGGGGAATACCGTACGTAATGGGTTGTGGGGAACTTTGATAGTGATCAATCTTTACAATTTGATATTTTTAACTTAGACAACTTTAAAAAAATTTTAAGGCATGGCCGTTAATACCCATATGAGAAAGTTTCTTTAAGAGCAGTGAGTGACTTATTGAATCAAACGTCTTTTTTATGTCTATAAAAATACCAAGCCCTAAGTTTTTTGCATCAATGTTTTTTTATTTTGGTAATTAAATCTACCGTTGCGGCTAAGGTATTTAAACTAGGCCGGAAACCATACTGACAGATTGAAATAAAGTTAATTGATGTTAGGTATTTATTTAAGCGTTTATATATTACTTTTTCAAAAATTTTGGAAACTATTGGCAAAACAGATATAAGACCGAAGTTACTGGGGTCACTCTTCGTACCCGATTTGTATATAGGTGTGAATTTAGCTGTTTTAAGTTCATCTAGAAATATACCGCTTTCAAGACAATCATTTATACAAGAAGTAAGCCATGTAAGAATTAAGTCCTTAGTACACTTACAGCCGTCTATTCCCGAGCTCGTATTAGGGTCTAGTTGGTCAATTATTTTAGCCACTTCATATTCGTCACAATTTTGAAAATTTGATAGTTCACTAATTGTATTTTTTATGTTTGTTACTAAAAATGTATAAATTATTTTCCTCCGAAAAAGTCTGTGGTATCTCGCTAGCTAAGACTGATCCAATTTTTGCGAAAAATAGATTAAATTCTTCACAAATACGATTTCCATCTGTTTTTCTCTTGAACAAGTTTTTAGTTTTGGGGGAATATTATCCGTTTTTATTTTATTTTTTGTTAGGGTTTCAATAAGCCTCCACATTTTTAGGGTTATTTTTACAGACATTAAATGAATTATAGTAGTACTCACGTTTTGTTTTATTTATGACCTTATGAGTCTTGTTACTTCATATCTTGCTTTTTGATGTAGCTTTATAAAGTTTTTCCTTTTCGTTATTCAAGCATTTTTAAACTTTTGCCGAAGTTTATTTATAGAATGTATGCTATTAATAATTTTAATATTTATCCAATAATTTTGGTGGGTTTTGTATTTTAATTTAGCTTACTTGTACTAACAAAGATACGAAGAAACTACGCAAAAAAATGATTACCTTTGCAGGAGCACGTATTTATAATAAATTGCGTTGTAATATAAAAAATGCAAGCTCGTCTAGTAGTTCTAAGTCTCAGCTGTCGTAATATATAATTGATCAATTTTCACCAAGCTATTGACTGAGTGCTCAGCGACCGTAAGAATAAGTTTACTAAAATGTAATTATTATTTTCATGTAAGTGGCATTGTTTGTCTCTTTGAAAATAAATTTCTTTAAACCTATTTCGTTGACAAAATCGCTTACTGTTGTTTTTTTATTATTTATAGTTTTTATCGATTTCTGACAAAATATCGATATTATTAATTTTGACTTACTGTTGAGCAATTAAAATATGACACTCTTTATACGAAACACAGCAATATTATTTTACCTTATTAAGCTGGATATTCTATGAGAGCATGGTCCTACCCCGGTCGAGCGGTATATCTGCACCGTGGCTACACCGCTAAGTCAGTATTTGGGAACTCGCGTATAGCTGGAAGTTTTTTTTTCTTTAAAAAAATCGTTATCCCCAAACTACAATTTTCTCATGTGTGTTTCACATACAAAAATTATTGCACAAGGAAAAACATCCAGTCCCAGAACAATATTTTGTAGACCGTATAATTATATAAGTCCATTGAAACCTGGAACCAATTTCAAACACAGAAAGCAACAGATGCATTGTAGCTTCTGAGGAGGCTCAAAGCCTGAAGTATTCATATCGGAACACTGGTATGACATGGTACGCACTGCTGCTTGGCGTTAAAAGGAATACCCCTTAGTAAAATTTTTATTATTTTTTTATTAAAAATCATCCAGGTCGTTGGAAAATAAAGGTGGCTTTCGTCTTAATAAATACACCGCATCAAAATCTGTCTTTTCCTATTCTTTTATTCGTTTTAAGTTCATGGTAACAAAAGCATTTCAAACTGCCGCCGTAAGAAAAACCTAGTCAATGGCAACCGATAGTTATTGATAACTGAATTGCTAGTGTATTGTACTCTCATATAAAATCTACTTTATAGTTCCACTCTTGTAAGTTCTTCCACACTTCTACGATTCCTGATGGCCTGGTCCCCCACTGGCCTGATCTGTCCGTGCCTGTTCAGCCCATAAATATATTTACTACATTTTTATACTTTACTAGCTTTCCACCCCGCGGTTTTGCCCATATTAAATCAAATTTTCCTTAAAGTAAGTGTCGACCATCGCCCATGAATAACTGCAACACCAAGAAAATTGCATGTACGTTGCCGGTCTTTTTAAAAAGATTAAGGTTTCGTTTCTGTACTAGTAATATCATCAAGCATAGATGATTCTACAGTGAAGAAGAAAACTAATAAATCGCACAGTAATAGTGAACCGCCAAGCATCCCGAAGTGCGATGGTGTAATTTGGCGGCTGGAATTAAACCAAACGATTTCTCTAATTGGGTACTTCCCCGTGGAAAATACGATAGAAAATGCAGTGAGATGCAACATCTCTTCGCATCGTCAGTTAGTCAGCTAATCGAAAACAATTCGGTCGTCGACGATTTGAGCGGATGCGGTCAAGAGAAAGGGTGCCCCGATCCAGAGGTGAAAACAGTACTTCATGTGAAGGCAAATTTGCGCCTTGTGAAGTTGCAAACAGTGTGCCGCCGGTATGACATACTGTCCCTTTCAGCACAGCACGCCCAGGTTTTCGTGGCCAATTTAGCCTTTCCTTCCAACCTGAACGCGGAGCTGTACGTCATTCGATATGTCGATAACGAGGATTCCTATGCTTGCTAAGGCAGCATGCAGAGTGCCCTGAAATGGAGGAGTTACAACAAAGGAGTTCTTTTTTGCGATAAATACGCAAACCTATGTCTTCTGAAGCTTAATTTGGACTAAAATAATCCCCAATCAGAGATTTTGTTTATTAAAAATTCGACTTCAGACAAAAGTTTGTTCCGATACTTGCGGACGCGTTTCCGAGAAATATTGGCACGATTGGTGTTAAAAGCATCATCGGGTTTACAACCAGAAACAGCTACAAATACATAATTGATATACAGAAGAAATAGCGTGAGTAATAGCACACAGGCTTGTGGAATTGGCTTTAATAGGCTCGTAGTCGGGTTATGCTACGACCTTGTTGCTCGGATCTACGAAAAAAACTAATGATCCAATTCCACTATTTCTCGGGAAGCCCGTAGGAAGGAAGCTTCTAAAGAAGCTCTTTAAGCCAAAGTCTTGTCCTCGTCCCAAATTGAAGGTCTTCGCTATGTCCAAAGTAACTACCAAGGTTACCAACCGCTCATCTATGAGTCAGGAAAATTAGAAGATTAGAACTAGTACTAACTAATCGGCTGGCGGTCCTCACGATGCCTTATAGATAAGCTGGCAGTTAATAATGGATCATTCTGGAGTCATCATTTCATCATCATTTTGGAGAACATGAAGGCGATGGTGATATGCATGTAGTTGGACGGGTCCGAGCGGTTGTATTTTTAGGGATGGGCTGCACTAAAGCTGCCTTCCATAAGTCCAGGATTACGCTTAGTGGGTAGTAGTCCCGGGAAAGGCGCGTTAGAACCGGTGCTAGCTCCGGAGCACCCGTCTCCTGCATATATTAGGAGGGATTCCATCAGGCCTACTCGACTTGTTTACATCCCGGGAGAGGAGTGCTTTGCACTCTGAGCGCTGTGCAAGTTTTATAAGAAAGTATGAATTAAAAGTCCTTGTGTGGGTAACGTATTTTGATAACTTGTTCCAAATGTAAGTAATAAATAATTAATAAACTAAAACGTCGTCTGAATAGCAATATAAAAAATGTCGTCTCCTTTTACCCATCCTCAAGATTGTAAATTTTTATCCAAATTTATGTATGACCACCCCTGGGAATAAAATAGAGTGATTAACATCCATTGACAATTGACGAAGATATCGTGTAGCGTATACACCATACAAATAAACATACAGGTAAATTGAGAACCTCCAACCATCAAACGACTCAACATTCGATTTAAAGCGTTGTTTGAATTGATTGACTGGCGATAAGTGACCACGTATCAGTGTGAAGTACCGCCATTATAGACCGACCTAACTCGAGGGGCCAGCATTTTAGAACTTTGTTAGTACCGGGCACGAAATGAAGTCGGAACTGTTCATCTCATCGCATCTCCCGTTGACAATGCAATTTTGGTTAATTCGATCGCGTGCACCGCGGCTGGTCGAGTGGCTCGCTTAAACCAATTATGAGCAAACTGAGGTGCCCTGCGACGCGAATTAACCGCTCAACTCCATTTACCGCGCTCCGATGTCGCTGCGCTGGAACTTTGTCATGGTGTATGATGCGTCCGGTGCTTCACTCCGATCGCTTGTCGTCACTTAGTTATTGTTTTAACTGTGTTAAAATATTCCGACTACGGCTATTAGGGTCTTACTGATAGATTTTAGAATTATTTTAAAGAAACGTTAAATATAGTTTTCAGCTGCTATCTAATATATAACGCCAGTTTTTAATCGTGTATAAAAAGTTGCATTACTTCAACAATTTTTTTTATTTATCCTATGGTTTCCTGGTTGTTACGATAAAGACATTTATTTCCCAAAATAGCTTACTTATTTTTTACCATTAACAAAAAATTTAACATAACTTTATGTAAAACATAACATTCCTTTTCTTCCGATAAGCACAGCTTTTACGTTTTTTAAAAGCGTTAACATTTATTTCAGTTTGATCGTAACCTCGGATTGCCATCGGAAGAATTTGTTGGGCTAGAATTCCGTCGGGACAAAAGCGTAAAAAACGCAATTTGGATAAACGATCGATTAACTTCTCAAGTACCACTTTATCCCTAATAACTCAATAGAGAAAATTAATAAAGGCTCGATGGTATTTTTATCAATTCTTCACAATCAGTTCTTTATATTACGTGAATTCCGTCGCCTACTTCAACCATGCCAATTTTCGCACGTGTAGGGCTGTGTATATTTTAATATTCTAATAATTAAGTATTTTTAATTATTTATTAAGCTATAAGTTTTTAAATGAAATTTTCAACTAAATTTTTTTTCATAACGTAAATTTTGTCGCGCAGTCGATTCTTATGACACCCGCGTGTCAAAATCAAATGATGGATTTTCTTACACCGCTACCACGTAGGAAAATCGAAAATATTAAAATATTAAATTCCAAAATTGCATTTGTTTAAACTTTAAGAATTCTTTACTTTTCCCCTATTTAAATTCTTAAATTTCCTTTTTACCTAAGCGCTTTTATTGTTAGCAATTAACATCTCATGTATAAGCTTTCATTCATTGTGGCTCGCTAAACGGCCTTGCAATAGTATTAATAATTAATAACTTAACTATTTACGACTACAGTGGGTACTAATACTTATAGAATACTAATTTTATCAGACGGTTTTTTAACAGTATAATTCAAAAGAATTCGTACTTAAAATAAAATTATATAACGTTTTAAGTTAACTCCTACATTTCACGATGGAGTAAGCAAACTATTGGGCATGATATGCTAGAAAGCTCTAATCTCTAAGCCAGTAGCAGAGAAGTACTATGCTTAAAGTTCGTAATGAGGTTATTATCGGCTACAGATACAGAATAACTAAGATAGCAGAGCTAAGCGATTTTTGAGCTTCCTTATTCGACCAGCAACTGTCACACGCACTGTATGTGTATTTTCATCTTAAGGTTAACTAGTATTATTTTAATCAAATTGGAATGATACAGCAGATTTGAAACATGTAGTGGTGGTGCAAGCATATCCACTAGCCCATATCGTCCCGTGGATGTCGTAAGAGGCCACAGAGGGAAACTGATGCGGGAGATGGTCGGCAGTATCTTCCTGATCACAACTTGAGCTTCATAAAAAACTGCGGTTGCCAACCCGGTCTAGCGTGTCTACTCAAAGTAACCCTATGAGGGAGGACATAGGTGAGGCTCACATTCAGCTGTAGACTTTTGTAGTCTGTAATGGATTGATGCTGAATTTTGAATTATCTAACGTATGAGCGACGTTGTTTATTGATTGCTAAATGTACTCAGTTACACAATTTTCCTTTGTACAAAGAAACAGACTAATAAATAAATTAATGGCAACCCTGAAGCAGTTGCGTTCGGCGCGTTTCAAAGGAAAATTTATTATTTAAAGTGAAAGTTATTGAGTTTCGCTAAGGCTAAGTGAGTCTTTTGACTCGCTTCGCTATGGAGTGACGGTGGTGTGAGAAGGCGGTGTCGGCTTCCGCTCTATATGACTCCCAGTATCAGCAAATTACCTACATATTGTGTTACCTTTGAATTCGCGAAGAGCACTTACATTTGCGCGCTGATCACGGCTGAGCAAATGTGGAAAAAGAAAAACGTTGCTCAACATTAAAAAAAAAACTGCTGCATATCAATATGGCATAGGACTTGAGGCCTTCAACGACTAGTCCTTTTTTCTTTTACTCTTAAATACTCAACACGCTTGGCTCACGTTCTTACATTGAGTAATTAATGAATATTTATTTTATAATTTTTGATTTTTAACTCATACTCATGTCTATGAGGCAATTTACAACGTCGTTATCAATTGCAAAAAGGATATAAATATATAAACTTCGAAGGATTTTTAAATAATAATGTATGTGTAAATCTTCTTTGACGATGACGATGACTACGAATGACGAGAAATTAATTATGATATTCGTCGTTAAATTCCTATAATTTTTAACAGAGTTAAAAACATTTCGTGATTCTATAATTGACTCACTGTTTTTGTATGTTCACTATTTTCTCTAAAACTTACTACGACTTACTACTTAATGGTTACTTCAAGGGTGCTGTCATGTATATCTAAATAAAAAAGAGAAAGGCCTTTTAGAAAAGAGCTTACTCCTTTCTAAAAGGCCGGCAACGCGCCTGTAATTCCCCTGGTGTTGCGGTTGTTCGTGGGCCACAGTAACCACTTACCATCAAGTGGACTGTGTGCTCGTTGGCACCCTATTCTATAAAAAAAAAACTCAAAAGTTGTTAGCTTTGAATCATAATCTATTTATGCAAAACTTGATCTTTGTATTACCTAACACAGCCGAAGTTACAAAATTTCATAAAGTCATTTAGTGCAGTTTCAGTTTCCATCGATGCGAACGACAGTATTTTTTTTAATCTCTAATTGTTTACATTTTTTTTCATATGACCCATCTCAACGCACCAGACTGTTCTCCATAAGATTTTTTTAATTTTTTATTTGAATTACAACGAAATTGCCTAGATATATAATGTTTTTACAAGAGGCAATCTTACTTCCCGTCTACCTATTTTGGGCCCATCTTTTAAATCAGTGAAATAGCGAAATGCAACACGACAATGCAATTCGCGAGGCGCAACCTGAGTCGGCCGATGCATTATGTAGATTGTAGGCGCGGGTGCCATGCCGTCTCCGCAAACCGAATTTATCGCATTCAGCATTCAATCCGTGGGAGACATCTGCCTGACGCCGCCAGGCGAAATGTATTGGTGCGATAGCGCAAGGCTTATTTTCAATATGTTATTTGGACTGACGTAGCGGTCGAGAAAATTATGCATAATCGACAAAATCCTGTTTTCCTCACTGTATTTGTTATGATATCTTTTTTTGATTACGATATAATGTATCCGAACATGATAATAACGGATTATATTCTATTATTTATTTAAACCGTAAGTGACATTTGAGCAACAACACAATTTTTTTTCTCTTTTTCGAAGTTTATTCTCGTTGTATTGTTTATCATATTGCATCCACATTTTTTGTTATTGAAGATGTAGTATATGAAGATGCAAACGAGCATTCGGCTCACCTGCTGATAAGTGAATACCGCCGCCCATGAACAACCGCAACACCAGGGGAATTGCAGGTGAGTTGCCGGCCTTTTAGAAAGGACTAAGCTCTTTCTTTTTTAAGAGTCGGTCAAGTGGGAGGAGCTGGCACTGGGGTGACCCAGCCCAGAGATAAGAACAGTCCATGTGAGGCTGAACTTGCGCTTTATAAAATTGCAAGTGATATGACGGCATGAAATACTGGCTCACTCTGCTGCTGCACTGCTGATCCCGCTAAGCTTTTTAGAGGTCAATTTGGTCTTCCGATGGATTACGATGCTAACTGAGGCAACAAGGGGAGTGCTTTGAAACTGAGGAGATACGACAAAGGGGTTCTTTTTAGCGGTTAACGCGCAAATTTGTATCTTCCGGGGATTGAACTGGACTAGATTTAGTCGCCCCCAATCCGAGACTTTGTTCAGAAATGACTCGACTTCGGACAAAAGTTTGTCACGCATATCACTAATCGTTTCTCATATCACTCTATTGCATACGTGTCAACTGAAAAAAGCATGGGAAAGGTAGAGTTAATATAAGTTAATACGTATGCCTGTGACTCATATCACCAGCCACCACCACCTGTGACCATGTCTTCAGCGGGATTAACAGTTTGTGTCGGTACTTGTAAAGAATTATTCTCAAATTTATATTTAATATAATTAATATCCTATCCGGGCCTAAATATTTAAAAAAGATGTCAGTGCGACTTGGCCTGCCTACGCTATCAACGTTTCGTTTGGTGATTACTTGCGAGTTTCTATTATTAACAGCAATTTTCAAATGACACGATTAATCGAAAAGACCAATTTATACGTCAATTATATGTAATAAGTAAGTACGACAGAATTTGATTACACAGAAGTTTGAATTAAGGATGTTACTACGAAATAACTGGATATTACTATGAAAGCAAATGTCATTTGATTTTGTCTGTTCCACTGACTAAAAAAATCGTCTTGGTCGTAGTAGGAAAGGATATAAATATTTTTGTTCATAAAGGCATCCAGAAATAAAGCAAATGGTACAATTGAGGAAAATATTTTCCTGGCTCCATTCCCGCCTTTTACGTCTACCGCTGAATTTGCTTACCGTCGCAGAGCGGCGGGCCTCCGAGTAACTATTAACATGCGATTCGAAGGAGAATCGTCTTGAATGTACCACATTCATTGAGTTTTAAAAATTTCCTTTAAGGATCGTATTTTAAAATTACGTTTTCAACTTTTAATAAAATACGTAGTGATTGAAGGTCAACATTATTTTGAGTATAGTGAAGAATTTATCTGGCTTAACCTCCGACTACACATTTACCTCTTATAGTTCCAATAAATATATGTTTTATTTAAACACATATTTTACACTTGTGAACACGTTGGGGTATCAGAGTGGGTAAGCGTTTGTTTGCGGCTCAACGTGTATTTGGGTAGCCTACAAATCACTGTTCCAAGTGTGAATGTTCATCCATTTGAATACCATACCGGAGAAATTTCTAGAAGGGAAGTTACGTTTATAAGGAATTAAAGGAAATGTGAAAATGAGATGTTGGAACTCTGTCCTGAACCACCTGTGTCATTATACAAATAATATTTAAGACTATCTGCATATCTTATATTACTTCTAGTAGCTTCATATTTTATTATCTGTTTGCGTGATATTTGGATCTCGACAACAGCGCCACTTTCCGGGTAAAAATGTGAATCTAAACCGTCTGGAGACACACTCAAACACACAAAAAATTTCATCAAAATCTGCAGTCGTTTTTGAATATTAGCGAACGATCAATTTTTATTTTAAAGAGGAAGATATAAATATGTTCACTTTCGAAACAAACTTCTCAACTCGTCACTATGTCGCACTAATAATATTCCCCTTTCTCCCGGCGTTGTTTTAGAAGCAATAAAATGATGTCTACAGGAATTTTATTGCTATTGATGGACGACTGCGATGGATGCTCAATGCACTTCTGATTATATTATATTTATTTGTGATTTCCTTTTTACAAAAAATGTTTTAGAAAATGTTATTTTAAATTGCGTATTAGTGAATGCTGGTGTCCTCACGATGTTTTCCTTAACCGCCTAGCAAACCATGAGAAAATCTGCATTACTGAGGAATAAAAGTATTTCGAGTAGATGTAGTCTGCTAACATGTACTGGATCAGCGTGATAGAGAGGGGGGGGGGGTTAATGATTTTATTCATAGAAAAAAGGGTTTTGTCGCTGATGCGATGCTGATGTGCGGCAGAGAGAGAGAGAGAGAGAGAGAGAGAGAGAGAAACTAATTGATCCTAAAACCCTGACAGAAACAAGAGGAAATCGTGCCTAATAGTGAGGCGTATATTGTAGCTTCATTTTTTACTTTAATCATTCTGCACTACATAAATTATTTATAATTCAAAAGAAGGTACAGAACGTTATATTTAACATAGTTATTGTTTTCGAGCTGCCGTGTAGTGGCGGTTTAGAATATCCACTACCCCATATCTTCCCGTGGGTGTCGTAAGAGGCGACAGAGAGAGACAGACAGGATATGGGCAGCAGCATCTTCCTAGTAACAACAAAATATAATAAAAAAACTGCGTTTGCTAACCCGCTCGCCAAGCGTGGCAACTATGGCAAATATCCCCCATGAATAACGACGAACAGCCCTCAGTCCCCGGCGGCCCCCGCTATTCCTGGCTACGGTGGCGACCATGGTAATGGCGGGGCAGGGGGTGCTAAGAATCTCCGGTGGAGGTTCG
>DWHP01007965.1:0-10733 GCA_018247895.1 Parnassius honrathi | reverse complement strand
TTTAATTCGTAATTGAGGATAGATGTAGATGATTATGGGCCACAGCAACCACTTACCATCAGGTGGACTGTGTGCTCATTTGTCACCCAATCCTATAAAAAAAACGTATTTAGAAGATTTTTATTGTTTCAGCTGTAATAAGGAAAACGCTGCTGTCCATCTGTTTCAGCTTTTCTCCTTCGCCGCGTACGAAATTGAAGATTGTCGAGAATAAATACATTTAAATAGGTGCGCTTTACTATCTTTAGCTGCATCACCACTCATCATCAGTCGGAATGGAGGTTTTTTAACGTGGTAGACCCATACTGCACCTATATTAGTAGTATCTAGTTGTAGCATGAATGTGTCGGCTCGATCAGCTCGTCCGTGGAAGGACCACGCTCTCACAGAATACCACCGTAAAATAGCTGCTTAATGCTGCTGTGTTTTGTATGGTGAGTGTACAGAACCAGAGATTTTTTATACTGGAAAAGATGCATTCCATCTTAGTCCGCACGGGTGACATTCTACGCATTGGTGCATTTTGATACGTGATCATGTAGATGTCCACGGGCCGCAGCAACCACTTACCAAAAAGTATACTGTGTGCTCGTTTGTTACCCCTGTCCTATAAAAATAAGTACAAGCTAAGATTGGTTAAAAAACTTTTAATTCAGACGCGAACACAAACTGTAATAGAGATAAGTCAAGCTTTTTCTTTTTTTTTATAGTTCATGCTTGTGTTTTGGTGTGCAATAAAGAGTAATCTTTCTATCTAAGTCTATCTGTTTACTCTATAGTAACCAACGAAGAACGCCATTATCATCATCGCCATAGCAGCCTCTATTCCTTCACACAAGCCTTCCCCAAATACTGCAACAAAGCACTGTCCTAAGCGACCTGACCACGAATTTACATATCTGAATTTCTTTTCAAAATAATTTTTATTGCATTACATTCCAAAAATTAATTTATAAAAGCTCTAATTAAAGCTGTTGTTGTTCAGGTATAATATGAGATAGTTTTTGTTAATTTGTAAATAGCAATTTACATTAAAGCCGCAATTATGAATCATGTCCAAAGATTAATTAAGGAAAAATTATAGTCAGAAAATAGCAAGGCTTTCTATGAGTAAAAAAATATAAAACATTTCCATTGCCATCCAATGAAGGCCCTTCTGGCTTTAACACGATCGACACTAATTATAGAAAAGGATTTTAATGACTGACTCACAAATTAATACATTTTAATAAGGTATAAAATTATTTGGCTAATCTACAAACTTTTTATTTAAAGAAAATTCAAACTTACCAATCAAAATTCACGCCTCCTTTGCAAGCACTAAAATTAAAAAAATAATAATGGCACAAAACACAGCACTGCAAAAATACCGATTTGTATTTCGAATTACGAAAATGGCGGATCCGAGCGTGCAAAGGCAGCGCACGCTTGCTTAACACTGAACTTGAGGAACGCTCTTGCGCAGTTCCAAGCCTGTTTGCCTTCACGCACCAAAAGCAAAAATAATCTTTAACTATATGAGGAACAAGTTTATAGCGACTTGAATGAACGCCACTGTTAAGTTATTGATCAAGTTGATTGGTGACGCCTAGTCAGTTTAACTAATTAGTTTAGATCATTAACAAACTTTTTGTACCTGACGTGAAGTAGTCGCTGTGGCCCATAGACATTTAAATTTATCCTCGATTATGAATCCAAATGCAAATGCGTTGTCACCCCTGAGGACTAGGTTGGAATGCCTCGTTTCCAGTAAAAAGGGTCTCCGAATCTCTACACTCACCATACGAAGCACAGCAGTATTAGGTTGTTATTTTACGCTGGTATTCTATAAGAGCGTGGTCCTTCCCCGGTTGACCAGACCCATTCGCGCTACAACCATAATTCAGCTGCAGCGTAGTTCTACCACGTATAATAAAACGGAAAATAGCTTGCGTATTGTGACAGTTACTATTTGATTGCACACAAATTATAAAAAACCCTGTAATGCATCCAGGTCCTCAGGGGTGACAACGTTTAGCATTTTGATTTTCAAGCGAAAAACCATCAGGGTAACTGGATGCTCATTTGACACTTTTACTTCCAAAAAGCTTATTTACTCCTCACGTAACAGAACGTAAAACAACGCCTGCACCGACGGGCAGCGGTGTCAAAGGTGCCGAGCCTTGTGTGAATGTGTGGATGTTAAGTAGATGCTAAGGCTCATAGACATCTACATTTATCCTCGAATAAAATTCAAAATGCACATGCGTTGTCACCCTGAGGACTAAGTTTGAATACCACGTTTCCAATCAAAAAGGTCTTCAGTTCTCTACACTTATCATATGAAATACAGCAGCATTAAGATGCTAATTTATGCTGGTATTCTGTGAGAGCGTGGTCCTACCCTGTCGAGCCAATCTGATTCGTGCTACAATCGTAATAACATAACTGCAGCATAGCTCCAATACGTAAAATGTGCTCGACACTCGGCTCTTTCACCCATAGACAGTTACATCTAGGAGTCTCTTCAATTAAGAATCTAAATGCAACCATTTGGCACCCTTATTTTAATAAAAACGTCCCTCAGCCTTTAATATAAGGGATTAAACATTAAGAATTTATTAATCTATCACTCACCTCTCTCTTTCGCAACAAATATTACAAAACGGAATCAAGGTCCTGCAGATGTATATTTGATTTCGTACGTGACAATAAAGCAACCCGATCGAGACGGACGCGACCTCAATAAAACGCTAATTAAACAATAATTTATGTAGATTTTGGTAGAAATTTACATCCTATGGAAGTCGCCTTAGAGTTCCTTCCTAAATTTTTACACAAATATTGTTTTCGTATCTGTGTGCGTTACGGTATTGGCCTTACTGAGGTATTGCAGAAGTTTACAACTTATAGAAGTGGCTTTAGAGTTAGTCACGGGTTTTTACCCAAATTGTTGTTTTTGTATCTGTATGCATTGTAATATTTTGTATAACTCCATCTGCATCTTTTTTTTTTTGCGCCCGCGAGCAAAAGCGAAGGGCTACCCTCCGGGAAGCGAGGGAGGGAGGTGGTGAATGCTCTAAGTATAACACGCAGCCTGCTGCGTGGTTATGTGGGACTCACTGAGAAACTGCCTACCCACTAAACATCACCTGAGACTGGCTTTAACCTGGTAAGGTCTTATCGCCGTATCGGAAGCGACCCCCCTTGGGGAAAGGGGGGCGCCGACATCCGCATCCAAATAGCCCGTTTTAATAGACTAGAGGACGCCACCTAGCGGCGAGTCCAAATACTTGCAGAGAGATCGCTTATTTTTGTAGTCCCCTAATCTTTCACTTGCAATAAGTGGACAAAAATATATTTAAACTAGAAGCTCAAAGAAATAAGCCTCTATGCTGGCTGACCGTTAAGTAGCGTTAACTTCACTTAGCGGTCATCCACCGCAGAGTCTACTTCACCTGAGGATGCCTTGTGTAGAGGTGAAATACGTGTTGTATTTTCTTTGGTGGTATATTTTTTCAATAGACAACTACACTAGTGTTTTGAGTAGTGGTGCTGAGACTAGTGGTGACGGGGACAGCGCACGCAATTGAGGTAGGGCCGGAAGTGCTCTTCAAACTAGGTAAGACACATCATTATAATTTCATTGAGCAGATATGGGCAAAGTAATTCTTATCAAATTTAATATAATGAATTTCCGCAAAGTAACATCTGATTCTATTAATTATTTTACCATCATCGTACGTCTATCACACCCGTGGTAGAGCCGTAACGCAGCTCTATTATGGCTGTAGCGCGAGTGGCTCGGCTCGACCGGGAATGAACCAAGCTCTCACTAAAATACCAGTGATATGCTGCTGTGTTTCGTATGATGAGTGTAGAGAACCGAGACCCTCTTTACTGGAAACGCAGCATTCCAGTCCTCAGGGGTGACAACGTATCTGGGTAAGGCCATAGGTTTTGCTACTTTTCAAAATAAATAATGTTCCAAATTTCGACTGCATGTAAAAAAGTACGTAGTAAATTGTAATTAAGGTATCTTAAATAGATTATGTAATTCTTATGTACTGTTTAATTTAAATTGGTGCAAGTAGTACAGCTCAAAAATGAGATTAATTCGTCAGGCGCAAAATTAATTCGACCAAAGCCAAATACATGCCGTCTTTCTGGTTTGACCAAAAACGAGGCAATAGAAAACTTACATATTTTCTAATAAAAAACTAATTAATTGCGGGTATTGTAGGATTCTTGCTATAGTCAACCAAATCTAAGAAATACGTTTTGACAGCTGTTGGACTTATTGCACCAAGCATGTCAACCAAAAAATGGGAACGTACAATATTCGATTCTTAAAAAATCGATATCGATTATATAGTGTAATAATAATAACGAAATATCTACTTAAATGAAATTAAAAAGACATTATTATAACCAATGAATTGTATGATGTTTTAAAACGTGATCTGTGTGCCACAGCATCCTCTTTTTTTATAAACCTATTGTTACGGCCCTGAGTTGCCCAGGCGAAGATCGACTGGATTGGGGCCCATAGCAATAGGGTATACCACCAGGCGTCGTCAGCGGGGTGTGAAGGTAGTGTGAGTGTGTTTGTGAAAGAAAGTGTACAGTGAGTGCTGAATTCTCCAAGGTAGGCTGACAACCCGCCGTCGCTGCACTGCTCTAAAAAAAGCGCCTCCCTTAAAGCACCGAACTCCAGTATCACTTCACTTAGCACAAAACTACAGTCTAAGTCGATATATAGTCAAGGTTTAGGGTTCGATCGAATAAGCGAATGCACTTCGTTTTATATAGAATGCCACGTAAGTTACACCTCAATGCCAATTACTGTTCGAATTACTTAGTTCGATATTAAAATGCCGCCTATACCATCCCTCGACGCAAATTGGTAACAATAGGGGTTAAACTGATCGCTTACTATCAAAAAAAGACCTCATTATAACATTTATCAACGAAACTAAACTAAAAAATGGCGGCCGTCAAGCTTCTAACAATTTTGGTTTAACTCGAGGTTCGCGTGTTCTCGCGACGCGGCTCTGCGTTCCGCAGGTGCAAACCAACTCACTGTGCGCGCCGGCGCAGGCTAAGAACTCTCACCGGATCGGACGCGCCCTCTAGAGGAATGCAATCCGTACAAACGTTCATCCGGTTTCACTCGGCTCGAACACCTATAGTGACAAATGAACTTGCAGTCCACCTGATGGCAAGTGGCTGCAGCAGGCCATGAACACCAACAGCCAACGGCGTACAAACAAAACCAGAAATGCGTTGTCACTCCTGAGGACCACGGCGAGATATCTGACAGCGTGTAATTATACTGGGTATTGTCCTATATCCATCGAACTGGAGCACAACAAGTAAGCATTGCTATTTTGACGACGGCATTGGTAAGAGGCTGGACCTACCCCGGCAGACTCCTAGGTCGGAAATTTGACCTGCCATCTTCCTTCTTTCCATACTGTCTCATCTGAATTTTGACCCTACTGCTTTGGAATGGTTCGCATTTTATATTCGCGGTCGACAGCAGTCAGTCTGTATGGAGCAAATGACCTCAGCCTGGGCTGATGTGGAAGCTGGTGTGCGGCAAAGCGGTATTATTTATGCTATAATTTTTTCAATTTCCACCTCCATCTGCTAAAGCCAAAAACCTTGTGGTCGTTACTGTCATTATGTTTAAAAATTTCCAGAATCCCCTTTTGAAATGTCTTAAGGTCACTTTCAAATCATCATCTTCTTCGGAAGGGCCCCGAGCACCCGCACAGTGGCCCCGTTACTAGTAGCGTAAGATTGCGTAATGTTAATCTTGCCGCTTAACCGCCTAGAGCGTCACTTCTGGCCCATTGCCAGCTTTAAAGAGCACTTCCCGCCCTCATTCAATGGCGTGTTGATTTTTAGGATCTATAATTTTTAATATATATGAGCAAATACTGCTGCTTATCTCGTATTTCATTTGTTTCCTTCTTCTCTTATGAAACCAACGGGATGATGTGGGGTAGTGGATATATTCTTTCAACACTATAAATGAACGTTAAAAATGAGCACTTAAAATCATTCAAATATGCAATAATTATCACCGTAATAAATAACTTAATCTATAAACTTAAATCATCATACAGTCCGTCATTATTTTGTTATATATTTAACTTTCAAGTTCGAGTCAACAATTACAACAGAACATTAAAATTTACTGCGAGCACTTTAATATCAAAACATGTATTTTAATTCCATCATGAGCTTGTTTATGACAAGTTTGTATGTCACGAGAATGGGAGAGCACAATTTCCTTTTCGCTGCACTTACTCTGACTCATGAATAAAGACACAAATACCTTATTTGTTTCCACGTGACACTTCCTGTCTTGTTGAAGACTTGCAATTTCTAATTGTGCATCTTGAATATTGGAAGTAAAACGAGTTTTGATTTACGTTAAAGTTTTGGGTTTTATATATTAGAAGTGTTTTATAATTATTGTTGACGTTCGTGTGTGTGTGTGTTGATAGCGGAGCGGGTTCGCTGGCAGGATGTCGACTAGAGAGTGTGCGGTAGCAGTAGTATGAGCAATAATAACACTTCTTCAGAGTTTCTTTTATTTATTTTTGATGTTCTTCTTATACTCGCTGGATTCAGAATGTCCGACCGCAGAAAACGCCTCTTTTTTTATGGGCGCCTTTGACCAATCACGACTCTTGAAATTTGCGCACGGCACTAATCGATTTCCGTCGACCAATCAGAGCGTAGGCGACTTTTTCTATGGAAAACGTACAAATGCTGTTTTCTGTGGTAAAACATCCCTATACAAGGTTTTTATACATTTCTGATACTAGAACGAACTTATATTAATAATATTACACGCTAAACAGTCCTAAAAACCTTAATTTATAGCTTAAAATAATAAAAATACTGAAACGGTCTTCGTTACAGTCAAGTTTCCTAGTACTTAAGCTTATGCGGCGTTAGCGCACGTAGCGCCGCCAGGCGGCAGGAATGCACAGCACTAAATCATGACAACAACATCACGCTTGCTAATCCTAAAAACTATGCAGAGTACACTTAAACATCTTATTGACTAAATCTTTCTTAACGTTGTTTTAATCACAATAAAAAACAAAATTAAATAAGTAATTAAAATTACGTATCGTCGCTAACAATTATATATTAACATAATACATAAATTATATTGGATATGTAAAGAGTTATGATTATGATGACAATGATAAGAAGCAAATTAATTTTAATAATTTACCACATTTTTGCTATCCCATTCTGAACTATGTTTAAATTTCAAAGTCAAGGTTATCGGAAAGTTAGTTTAAATCAATTACTAATTTCTACCCAAGCACACAAACATGAAAGCTATATAATAAAAAAGTGCTAATAAAAATTGAATGGGTATTCCCCATCCCCCTATGAAGCAATCTATGGGGAAATCTTATGTTCAACTGTGCTCTTTTGATAGGCTATAATTGCATAATGGTATAACAAGAAAAATGACGAATTTTTTTTCTTTTTAAAATCAAAACAAAGAAATGGGTGCTGTCAAAGTGATCATGTAGTTGGTCTATCTCAAACAAAATTTAAGCTAGGAATTTAAAATTTCTGTACATTATGAACCATATACTGTATCGAAACCCTTGCGTCGTGAGGTAGTGGTGTAAAAACGTCTAATATCCCATAATATGTGTCCTGTGCTTGTCCAAGCCGTCCCACGAGTATGCAAAATAAAACAGGAGATTGCCAGCAGTGACTAAGGAGCGTGGCAACTATGGCAAATATCCCTTTTAAGAAAGTAGTATGGAAGGATTTGTTCGGCAATGGATTTGATTTTTGCAGTAATGAACTGTATTTAAATAACAAATACTGGAACATCGATTCACAATGTAGCAGTGCCTAAAATAATTTTTAGATAATGATTACATATATTTACGCGATCACTACACATTTAAATAAAACTAGTTTTGCGGATTTTATCGCATATATTATTAATTTAATATTCACAACGCTATTTAAATTTTTAGTAAGTTTTCTTCTACAAACTTCTTCCGAGCGGGAAATCTTGTTTACATTTTACCGAAAAATATTACGAAAGAATATTCTAGAAAATATATATTTGTATTTGGGTCACTCTAATTTTTTTTAATAAAAACTGGGTAAAAAATGAACACAGACCACCTGATGGTAAGTGCATGCTGCGGCTTACAGACATTTACATCTATGCTCAATTACGAATCAAAACAAAGATGCGTTGCCACTCCTAAGGAGTGGGGTAGAATGCTAATGGTCATGAAAGGGTCTCCAGGTCTCACTTACCATATGAAATACAGCAGTAATAAGCTGCTATTTTACGCTGGTGTCCTGTTAGAGAATTCTCCTTCCCCGGTTGAGCCGACCCATTTGGCTACAACTATAATGTAGCTGCAGTATGACTCTACCACTTAAAGTTGATACAACTATATATATCGTTGTATGTTGTTGTTGCATGAAGGGGTCGGCTTAACCGGAGAAGAACTACGCTCTCACAGAATACCACGTGAAATAACGGCTTAATGCTGCTGTGTGTCGTTTGGTGAGTTTGAAGAATCGAAGACCCTTTTTACTACAAACGAGGCATTATACTTAGTCCTCGTGGGTGACAGCTTATCTGCATTCCGATTACCATCTGATGGAATGTTTGCTCGTTTACCACCTTTATACTTACAAAAATACTACTCCGTTCATCATCATCATCATTACAATATTTCAAAGTCTAAAAGAGTAGGTTTTAATTTAGTTTAGGTTAGTTCAAAGGAGGAACTTACGCCATCGTTGCCACGCTTGGGAGGCGTATCTGTAACAGCAGTTTTTAATCATTTAAGACGTTATGGGAAAAAGGCTGCTGACTATTGTCGCTTCTTAAGAAACCCACGAGATGATGTGGATTCTGCTACGACGCTACTACATAGTGACTGCTACTTCCATACTGATCTCTTGATGATAGATTATCAATTTAAGTCTGTTTTTAAATACATTCTTTTTTTTTTAAAGAGGGGAAAACGAGCATGCGACTCACCTGATGTTAAGTGACTACTGCCGTCCATGATCAACTGCAACATCCCTTCCTGCCTACACCACCTACCTCCTTCTACGTTTACTTACTTTCCTACCTACCTTCCTGGCAACGCACCTGCAATTCCCCTGGGAATTGCTGGTGCGTTGCTGGCTCTTCAGAAATGAGTAAGCTCTTTTCTAATGGGCCGTAAATTTTTTTATTCTATTATCTTCGTTGCCTGTTAGTCTAGTGGTTAGTGACCGTGACTGCTATGCCGGAGGTCGTGGGTTCGATCTGTAAGATACTATTTCATACATTATTTCATACATAACTACTATTATTTTACATCATGTAAGTGTTGCGAAATCACCACGCTCGCAAAAGATACTAGTAAAATATTCTACTGAGTTTCCCGCCTCTTTGATATAATCTCTCCGCAACAATGTCCTGCAACAATTCAGGGAGTGGCTAAACGTACTTGAAAAAGTTGGCACGATGATAATATAAAAGTTTAAAGTGTATAGAACTAGGTTCCATAGGTCACAAGAACGACACTTCCATATGATGATCAGAATTACCACCAATAAATATGGCGCTAGTGTCATAGCCCAAATAATTATGACTGCGTTTATACAGAAAACAGTTGATGGCCAGCTCAATAGTTTAACAAAGTATAAAACAAAATGCTACATTCAGAATTGTGTTTTCTTATATTTACGGTCGAAAATAAATACCAACGAAATTTAAATTATAGGATAGGGTAATAAACGAGCACACAGTCCACTTGATGGTAAGTGGTTCCTGAGGCCCATGGACACCCACATCTATCCTCGATTACGAATCAAAATACAGATGCGTTGTCAGCCCTGAAAACTAATATGAATGCGAGTAAAAAAGAAAAAAAAAAGAGTGAAAAGGGTCTCCGGATCTCTACACTTACCATACAAAACACAGTAGCATTAAGCTACTATTTTACGCTCGTATATTGTACTGGTGTACTATTTCAGCATGGAACAATATCATATTAAAAAAGCAGTATAAAACTGCTGCGTTTCATATGGTTACCGAGAAAAATCTAATTTGATACTTAAACGTGGTTAATTTATAATATATATTTAAAAACATAAAATATGTAAGTTTATAAGCTATGCACTCGTGTTCGAGTGGAAATATATCTCGCATGTGGGGAATATCCTTTTTTGTAAAGGAAGAGATAGGATCGTCTTCTTCTACTTCTACGTCGACCTGCCTAACTGCAAAACGAAATAAAATCTGTTTTGCTCGGGAATATGTGCCCCGATAGTAAAATTTAAACTTGAGTGCTTGCTCATTAAAACAATAGTTATTTCAAGATAAGAACATTAGATGGTAAGTGGTTTCCGTGGCTCATAGATATCTGTCCTAGAACATAAATTAAAAGACACTTTTAATACCAGAATCAGAACTGAAACCAAAACTTGTCGTGAAGCGACAATTAAAAGAAAAAAAAAAGAACTTAACCTAACAACAACGAAACAGCAAAAATAAAAAAAAAATATAATTTACTAAAAAGATGTTTACAGATTTTTATGAAATTATGAAGATGGTGGTGGATGGATGATTTACAACTATATAAAAAAAATAAAAATAGATTGGTACGGTAACGGAGCCCGAAGACCAAAATGGCACACCGCTTCTGGTAATAGTGCTCACCGCACACGGAATGTGCACA